>JAJEKB010020966.1:501101-552411 GCA_022393335.1 Macrotrachela quadricornifera | reverse complement strand
ACCCAAAGAAAGCCCATATAGCAACAACGTAACGTGCACGTACATTTCCACAGAATTGAGTACTTGTTACAGGTGGTTCTATTTGTATTTCATCCAATAAAGTTTCTAAGTCTGAGTTTTTTTCATCAAGTAAATTCATTTCATTTAAGGATTCATCCATAGTCTGTAACAATATTTGATCATGTTGTTGATCAGAATCTGTTATCATTGGTGATAATAATTCATCATCATTATCATTTCTAGTATTTGAACGTTTTTCACTCATATTTTTCCTCACGTTTTATCCACTAAATATTAAGAACAAATTTCTTACGAGCTAAAGAAAAAAATGATGCTTACATAACAATGTTACACAGTCGAAAAAATATAGAGAAATATTTTTTTCATCTTTTGTTTTATTTACTTGGTCGTTTATATCTTTTTTATCTATGTTATTATTTTCTTTTGCGTTGATTAACACACATGGTCAAACTATAAAAATAGAATTTCTCTTAAATTTAAAAAATATCTAATAGTGTAATTATTATATAAAAAATTTTGATAAACATAAAATTAATTTTTATTGAAAAATATTTATTAGAATTCAATAGAGTATGTCTTATTAATTAAGAGAGATGTGGTGAGATTATCAAGTATGATATTGAAGGAATTCGGTTAAAAAATGCTATTGCATTTATTTTAGTAGAATCATTTGGTATACATGTAGATTTCAAAATATGTTCACGTCTCTCAATTGTTTATAAACGTTCGAGATGATGTGAGTTTTGTGATCTAAGATGTCGCTTCTTTTACTACTGATAAAGAAATATTTCATAGTTCATATTTATGAGAAAAACATCAATAAAAGTTGTTTTGAAGTATTATAGTTACCCCAAGTAGCGTTGATAGAGACAACTCATTCAGTTCCTTGACTGTATATTGATTCCTTCCTTAATTTCGCTTTTGTATTCTGCAGAAATGAAAAAATCACGGTTTAATTAACGACTTGTCTTCCTATCTCATTTCTTTGTCACGAAAAATACTAGCTTTCACTCCTGGTACAGCAGGAAAAACCATGGCCTAAATATAACAGTTACTACAAGGACAAAGAAAGAGTCATTTTCAGGATTTAGACCCTAACTACACTCAAGAGGATCAATAATAAAATAAAACTTTTGATGAATCATGAAAAAGCAACATTCATGTCACCGCGAAAGAGTTAACGGAAGCTAATCAATAGTGGAAAGCTAAACCAACTTTGTTCAGTTATTTTTAAATAAGTAGTTAATTCTTTTTATTTAGATGTCATCTAACATCTTATTCGCATGTAAATATGAATTTATGAAATTTACTTAATACATCACATTTGAGAAGTGAGAAAAGAGGGAAGAGAGTATATGTATGTCTATTTTAGATATTGCTTTTTTAAATATGATTTGAAATATTGAAATAGAATTGCTAAAAGACATGCATGGAGTAATATATAATTCTACTTCCCTTTGTGTTGATGGTGAAAAAATAAAATTCTAAGCATAATTTTAAAAAGTAAATGGAACAGTTTCCTGTTGAGTCATTACAAATCAGACAATGAAAAAATTGCTTGCTTCTGATATTTTCATATTCTTATTTTGTCTTTAGAATATGCTTCTCGTCTGATGTAGTTACTGTTTCTGAGAGGATCTTAGCACAAAGATTTTAAATAGATTCTGATAAAATTCTATATTCTTAATTCAGAAAGGATTCTGTTTTAATCATTAGAAATGTTGCAAAGCGGTATTTATACTGTGATGTGAAAATAAGATGATTTAGATTTAGATTTCTGAAAGATCTAGTTAAGTTTTCTCAAAAATTGAAGAGTATTGAGACGTAATATGTAATGTAAATATCTGTCCAAAGTGATCAAAAACTATATTATTTAAGAAAGGAAAATGTTTACTTCGGTTTAATCTACATGTTTATGAGGGAAGTTCTGAGAAATGATTTTATTTAATGAATTATGATGAATAAGTTCTCTTAATTTATACAAAACTAAAACTTTTTTTATAATATTATTCTTAATTAACGAATCCACAATAGAATTTCAAAAATATAACGTGTATGCCGTATAATTATGATAGATGGTAAGCACAATTGCAACCAATTGACGACTTCATCATTTGAAGCTGGTAAATGTTCTTCCCATTTATCATCTTCACATTGAACATTCAAGGAACGAAGATTAATCATTTTATTAACTAGATCAATTATATTCGATCGATTTTTGACATTAATTCGAAGCATTTGACATTGAATACCCAATGATGAATTGATTAATGTTAAACAATCTAAATCATCAAACCATCGCTCATATCCTCGAAAATCAATCTGACGTACGGATGCACTAATAATATTAGCTATAGGTAATTCAAGAGTTCTCCATGAACTAAATTTCAATGAATTAAGTTGAGGTGCTCGATCGAGTATCATTTGTAATTGAGATTGAGCATTGTTATTACGACTATGTAATGATACTTCAAGTGCAATTAAATGATTGAATGTTGGAACAATAGTCCAAAATTGATCATTGACATCGAATGAAAGAGAAAGATGTTGAATGTTAATAAAACGAAATTGACATTGAGATAAATCACCTGTTATTGGAACTCGATAATTAAGATTATATACATGATCATATGACCAACTTTCATTATTATTATTATTATCAGAGTAAGTCGATTGACATTCACTTATTTCGATACGAGGAAAACTGGTAAAAGTATATGGTAGAGTATAAAGACAAACATAATTTGAACTATTTTTAGGATGATAATGACATCGAATATACCATTGACGTTTATGAAGCCAAAAATTAGTTTGAAATGATTTTAATAACTGATCAACATATCGTTTTGTATTAATACGATCACGAAAATAAAATTCCATTCTTAGTCGAAATACTTTAAGTTTAGATAAATAATTATTAATAATTTGTTCCCATTGATAACCATCAATATAGATATTAAGTGTTTCAATTGTTAATCGATGTAAATTACACATATTTTGCAATAGATTAATAATTATAGGTAATGAATTAAGTGAAGAAATAAATCTTAATTTTAATGAATTTATTAATGATGTAGTCAATGGTAGAGATATATCATTATCATATGAGTTAATATTTGCATGAAAATGTCGAAGTTGAATTGTATGTTGAAATAAATAATTTAAATTATTCAATCGACAATTTATACCTTGAATACATAGAGATTTAATAGTTGATGATATAATTGTTGGTGTAATAAAAGAAGATACCCATCGAAAAGTAATATCAAGATAACAATGAGTAAGTTTAGATAAACTCCAAATATTATTAATCATATAGAGAACATCATTTTCTCTATAACAAAAATAACATTCACTAAATTTAAGATGAGTTAAATAAGGAAGATAATGCCATGCAATCATTATTATTTTCATACTTTCTTCAGAATGAAAATGATAAAAAGAAAGTGATTGTAAACAAATGAATTGTTCAAGTTTTAAACCATGAGAAAAAAATCGATCGATCTGTTGTGGACTTTCATTATCATCAGAGAGACATAAAGAAATAATTCGATGAGCAATTGAAGGATAATATTGTTGACAAACATAATCAAGTTGACTCATAGACATTGACCGACAATCAATATGACGAGATGCTTGTAAAAAATTTGAAATTAAAGTATTAAATCGTAAATTCAAATTATAGAAAGTATGAAGTAGTTCAGCAGTAGGAAGAAATTCAAATAAATCAAAGAATATTTCGTTAGCTAATGATTCCAAATTCATTATTTTTAAATGCAATAATATAAATAGAGACGGAAATAAAAAAATGAAATGATGTAGTTTTGGATATATGACAGAATAAGAAAAATTTAATGACTCATTTTTATTTTTGTTGGTTTTTTCCCTCACATGTGTAATGATTATTACTCGTTTTTTTTCTTTTCTTTTTACGACATTAAGAAATATAAAAGTACAAAAATAAATCAATGATGAAGATTGTTTTTATCCATTTTTTCAAAAGTATTTTCCAACTTTTTTTTAAAATTATTTACGAATGAATGAGTTTATTTTTGTTTATCAAATTAATGAATTAAACAGATATATACTAAATATTGAAGGTGTTGCAATTTAATGTTTTTTTAGTTTTAAGAAATCATTTTTCGGGAAAGTTTTTGTTATAAAAATATAGCTGGTCATCTCTTTTCATTCATATGAATATTTATAGTAAAACATTATTCAAAATAAACTGACTACTGCTTATTTTATTTGTATCAGATAATCATAAGAAACACATGTAATAATTATTATTTAAAATCAAGTATGTTTAACACATATAAACAGATTTCAAAAAGAAAATAATAGGAATATCATTTAGCCTTTAACCATCATTGTTAACACGTTATTAATATATCTAGAAAAAAAATTGAAAGATATCGTTATAGAGAATTGACATTTCTACTCTGCGTGGATGTAGATTTGTCCAGACATTAATTTATTCTACTAGATAGAATTAGAACAACGGGGGTTACAGGTGTATTAAAACAAAATGTACTACAGTCATGCCTCTTCCTTCAACATCTTCAATAATAATTCATCAATTGAATTATTATAAAAATCATGATCTACTGCATTTCAACATGAGTTCAAAATTTCAATTTTAAATATTTTATTTTTTTTTCATCTCTAAGTTGTATACAACTATGCCATCACACACATCATTGTAATAAAAAAAAACCTCGAAAACTGACTAATTTATCATGATATTGTATTGCAAATATGCGAAAATTCTTCAATACACCATCCATTCATTTGCTAGAATACAAAACATGCCGCAATCTCTGCAAAATTTCATGACCCATCGATCGAATACTTCATTCTCTCTCAATAACTGAATGCATTTGTGTTATAAAAGTTTTACCTACATTAACAGTTAGTTTAGGATGAATTTACTGCTCTTGGTACTTTCGGTCTAAAAGCTATCAGTTTCTGTAATACATAGGACTATTGCTTCTCAATGCATCACTGGTTGTAACAGGTATGGACAAATAATTTTGCGAAAAAGAACGAAAATTTTGTATTTTTTTGTCGTCACATATATATACGCTCTCTATCAAGTTTTTTTCATTGGTTCAAACAAGTTAACTAATAGAATAGTCAGTATACTCGTAATAACAAATTGTGTTGTGATAATTTCATATGAAGAAGAGAAAGACAAGGTAAACGCATTAGCTGAAAAAAAAGTAAATCAATGGCCGAAAAACATGTCTTTTTTGATGAAACAGAAACTAAACATGATCGCTTTTTGGATGTAGATCAAGAACCTCGTCGAATGTTACAACCAATTGAAGAATATCAAAAAATGCCATTAGTTTCCTTGGATAAAGCAGTTGAACCCATACTCTTTTGTTGTCCTGATATTCAACGACGTGCATTTATTGCTATGTCTAACTGTGAAAATCCAATCGATGGATTAGATCAAAATGAATCTGCTGCAATATTTCTATATACTATGGAATGGAATCCAAGAGATGAATGTCTTTATTATGTTCTCAATAAAATATTACGAACTGAAAATCGTCAAAAACTTAAACCTTGGTATTCTTATCTAAAATTAATTATCACTGCTCTTCAAAAACTTCCATCACAACAATTAACAGTATGGCGTGGTGTTACACATGATCTTAGTCAACAATATGAAATAGGAAAACGTTATGTATGGTGGGCATTTTCATCATGTACTCGATCTCTTGCTGTTCTTGAATCAAATCTATTTCTTGGTAGAAATGGTCCTCGAACTTTATTCAATATTGAATGTCATAATGGAAAAAAAATTCAATCACATTCATATATTCAAGTTGAAGATGAAATTCTTCTTCTACCTGCAACACAATTTGAAGTTATTAGTAAACTAGAACCATCTTCTGATCTTCATATTATTCATTTAAAACAAGTTGATCCACCATTTCCTCTCATTGAATTACCTTTAATAACTATGACTACACAAACTACATCTGACACCAACAACAACAAAACAATATCATCGAACAATAATTATCGAAATGATAAACTCGAACAACTAATTGCTCAATATACACTAAATGGTGCAATAGAACTTAAAGATCTAGGATTGACCGATAGTGACATTCCAATTATCGTACATCAAGCTATCATTGATAAACAATGTACATATCTTAATCTCAGTTCAAACATGATTACTTCTAAAGGAATTCAATATCTTACAGAACATCTTCAATCAAATACTTCATTAGCAATGTTACGTTTGGAAACAAATCAAATTACAGATGATAGTGCTCGTTGGATTGCTCAGATGCTGCATATCAACACTAGATTGACTTATCTGGGTCTCTACAACAATCAAATTAGTGACGAAGGAAGTCAATTTCTTGCTAAAGCACTACAAACTAATTCAACATTAGAAGTTCTTTTACTCGATAGTAATTTAATTGGTGATAGTGGTGTTTGGCACATTGCTCAAGCTTTAATTATCAATACCACCTTACAAACTCTCGTACTTGGTGGAGGAAAAATAACTGATCATGGAACTATTTCTTTAGCTGAAATGCTCAAACAAAATCGAACTCTCACCTATCTCGATCTTGATTATAATCCTCTAACAAACAATGGAGTAAAAATTATATTCGATGCACTATGTGATAATAATGGTTTACGACAATTAGATATTCGATGTTCACAAATGACTGGGAAATGTGTAAAAGATATTGAGAATATGTTTAAACAAAATAATACCTTGATTGAATTAAATATATTTCGAAAATGTTTTACTATTCAAGAACAAGATCAACTTCAAACAATAGCAAAAACAAAACAAAATTGTCAAATTTGTTTTCATTAATATGAACTGTAGATTTTAAATATAAAAAGAAATAAAAATGAATTGAATCTTATGAAATATTTTTTTTTTATAAACAAATTTCAATTTTAAAATAAGAAAATCAATAAATGAATTATTTGATTATATCAAACATAATTCATATTATTCGTCTAATAAATGAAAGAATACGTCTGTTCTGTTATTCTAAAGATTAATTGTTCTAAATGAATAATTACAAGAAAAAATCGTCCGATATAAAGTAGACGAGAATATTGAATTATTGACCATAACAATGTTGAATATTAATAAAACATTTACCAGTAATTCAGTGATTACCAATGGACATAATAATGTCGTCACTACTGATGGATCAAAATTTTCATCAACATTTTATGATAATTGTCTTGATATTCATCTTATTATGATAATTTTACCTGTTATTTTTGTACTTGGTATTATTTTTATTACTATTGAATGTTGCTATTATTATCATTATCGTCATCGAATCAATAATACAAAAATAATTATGTATAATCAACAAGAAATTATTCATTCTATTTAATATTTCATAAAATGAAATCTGGTTTTTTTTTTTTTGTTTTCTTATAATTGTAAATATTTTCATTTATTATTATATTGAAATAAATAAGATTAAATAATTTCAATTTTGTATAGAAAATTAATTAAGAATATCGAAAGATAGTTTTCATAATTATGAAAATATTATAAATGTCATAAAGATATAATCATATGTATTGATGGAAATTGTGATTATATTTGATTTGCACAAGCTTTACTATTGCCTCTAGCTGAATTATGTTTTGGTATAACATTGATTTTTCGATTAAATTTTGGTTTAATTTCATTACGATGATCTATTTAAAAAAAAAAAAAGAAAAATATATATATTTTTTTTTTAATTTTCATGAAATAATATTTACTTGCAGCAGCTGGTTTGAATTTATATGGTTGAGGAGGATAATATGTTTGAGTTGAAGATTGATTTTGTATTTCAATTGTTGAAGAAGTTTCATTTATTTCTTCTTCAGATTTTGTGATATCAACAGATGGTTGAATTTTTTTAACAGATAAAGTTTTTTTTACCTTTGTAATAGGTAAAGATTTTTCGACATTTTTATTCAATGTAGATGAATATGGAGTAGGTTTTTCAACATATTCTGGTACTTCCCAAAAATTTCTTGTTGAATGTTGAGTATTTATTTCTTCTTTTGATGTTAATAAAATTTCATTAATATGAGAAGATTCATTTGTTTTTTCCTCAACTGGCAAAGAAGCAAGTAAATCAAAACGATTATTTACCTCCATTCATCGCTTAGTTTGAGTCGTTTTTTTGGTTTTGTTTTCTTTCTTTCTTTCATTTTTATATCAAACACATGTGCGTGGGTAATGATGACACATTTCGTTTTTTTTCTGTTTCTCAAACAATATGAAATTACATGAGTAGGATAGTAAATGTATTGACGCAATTGGATGAAAATATTCTCAGAATTAATAAAAAAAATTATTTCAAAATAATTTATGTAATTTTAGATATACTTAATGGTAACTGCTGATTCTTTACTTTTTTCTTCATCATCACTTAGTGATGTATTTACTCATATATTTCTTACATTATTTGTTACTACATTATGGGTATATATTTATCGACATCGTACCTTTACATTTCTAGCATTAGCTATGTTTTTTCCAGGTGTATTTGCAATATGTATTCAAATTTATCATGGTACATTTATTCATTTTATTTCATTTCTCTTATTTAATCCACAATGGTCTACATTATATTGGTCTATATATGGTAGTATACTTGTTATTATCGTTATCATTGCTTGTTGTTTAATAAACTATTTAATCGGTTGGGGACAATTTCGTACACAAAAACTAGCATTACCAGCAGTACATCAACATAATCGAAATTTAATATATGGTTGTATACGAGCAATGGGAGAAGAAATAGGATGGCGATCTTATCTTTTACCTGGTTTATTAATTCATTTTCATCCTATCATAGCATTAAATATAAGTGGTATTGTATGGGGTTTATATCATGTACCTGTAATGATTTTATTATCTTATAAATCGGAATGTAAAGTTCAATATCCAATTCGTACTATTATTGTTCAATGTATATCTTGTTGGTTTTCAGCATTTATCTATGGTTGGATTGGAATTCAATGTAAATATTCTATGATACCACCTACAATGATGCATTTTGTTTGGAATCAAATTAATCCATTATTATTAGGTTCAATTTATACAAATACATCAGGATGGATGAATGGTGAACAATGGAAAATTAATGGAGAAGGATTAATGGGATGTATAGTTGAGTTTATTGCAGCAATTATTATTGCTAGTCAATTTTTATAATATCTTACACATATCTAAGAAAATATTTCAATGAAATTTTTATTTATTACTAGCAGTCAAAAAGTATTGAAAGTAGTACTTTAGTTGTTTATAAAAAAATTTTTAATGAGACCTTTTTTTATTATCATTTATGATCATGATATTTAGTTGAAATATGATCAAATAATATAGAAAACTAGAGCTTTCTTTTCTCTATTAAAATATATAAAGATAAAGCTTCTTTAAACTTTTTAAAAACGAACTAAAGTATCATTTTCAGTAACTTTTTGATTGATCATGATAGTATCGATTATACAAATAATTTCTTCAAATATTTTTTATAATTATTTAGGAATACAATAATAATTTCAAATATGATTGAATTTAAGTACTCTCAATAGATTAACGGATGTTTATGATTTTTTAAAATACATTACATTCATTATCAGATTAATACTTTTCAAAATTGAATTTCTCGTCCCGAAAATTCCGAAAAATGCTTGAAATTTGGACGTAAAAATTCAATGATTGCATAATATAATAAATTGTAATTAGTTTTCATTCTATCAACACTATTTTAATTAGAATAACTAAAACCGACATATATCAAAATATATACATATTTATTGATTTATTCATGCATGAAAATAAAGATTATGATAAAGAAAAAAAAAAACGGAAAATTTTAACAACGTTTTAAAAGAATTTCTATATAACTTGCTTCAAAATTTGCTACAGCGATATCAGTCCAATTATCGTTATCGAAATCTCCAGTAGCAATTGCAACTGGTCGAGAATCATAATCCATTGAATATGAAGTTGTATTTCCAAAAGTTCCATTTTGAAATCCATATAATATAAATACACTATTAGTACCAATATCAACAATTGCTAGATCCATCCATTTATCATTATTGAAATTACTAACAACAATATCATAAGGATGAGCACCACTTGTAAGAAAATATGATCCAGATTTTGTAAATTTTCCATTATTATATCCACGAAATATTATGACATTATTAGTACCAACATTAGCGACAGCAATATCTAAATAATTATCATTATTGAAATCACCTACAGTGACTACATTTGGATTAGAACCAACTCCAGTTGAATATACAATTATATTTGAAAAATTCATTTTTTTATTCGTAAGAATTATAGCTATATTATCAGTTTCATAATTAGTTATGACAATATCCGATCGATTATCACTATTAAAATCACCAATTGCAATAGAACATGTTTTAGAACCAAGACCAGTTGAAATAGTTGATTTTACAGAAAAATATTCAATATCATCTTCAAAAAATAAACTAATTGTATGTGATAGAAGACTAGCAACTACAATATCAAGACGAGTATCATTATTTAAATAACCAATCGCCATTGCTGATGGAACTGAACCAATATCAGTAAAATATTTCTTACCCATTAAAAATTCTCCATTACCTAATCCAAAAAGAATAACAATTGCATTATTACCCGAACAAAGAACAACAATATCTAATTGATTATCTTCATTAAAATCACTAGCAATAACATCATATGGATGTGAACCTGGTCCTGTTAAATATTCTTCTTTGTTTGAATAACTACCATTTCCATATCCATAAAATATAGCTAGATTGTGTGTAGAAGGACAAGTAACAACAATATCTAATTGTTTATCATTATTAAGATCTTTTAAAATAATTGAAGAAGGAAAACAACCTAAACCTGCTGAATAAATAATCATAGGAGCAAAACTACCATTTCCATATCCAATAAGTATATAAATATTATCATTAATACTATCGGTTACAGCAATATCAAGATAATTGTCATTGTTTAAATCACCAAGATCAATTGCACATAACTCAGATTTAAAATTTATTGAATATGTAATCATTTGTGAAAAACTTCCATTACCATATCCAAGAAAAATACTTATATCACTCGTATGAATATTATTTACAACAATATCAAGTTGATTATCATTATTTAAATCACCAACAACAGTTGAATATGGTGAAGAATCATTTCCAGTTGAATAATATGTTATTTTTGAAAATGTTCCATTACAATAACCAAATAGTATACCTATATTATTTGAACCTTTATTAGCAATAACTATATCTTGACAATGATCATTGTTGAAATCTTCAGAAGAAATCCAATTTGGTTCAGAATTATTTTCAACTGAATATATTGTTGGTTCTGTAAATGTTCCATTACCATATCCAAAATATATATTAATCGTATTTCTAAGTAAATCAACAACAGCAACATCTGATTGATTATCATTATTAAAATCAGAAACACAAACTGCAACTGGTTGTGAATCATTTCCCATGAAATATTCTTGTTGAGGAGCAAATGTAGTATAATTAAATCCATATAAAAAAACTACATTATCAGAATTTTCATTAGTAAGAACAAGATCAATCCATTTATCATTATTTAAGTCACAACTAGCAATTGAACGTGGAGCAGACTGAAATCCAGTTGAATATGATATAGATTTTTCAAAACTTCCATTATTATGTCCAAATAAAACAATAATATTATCAGTATTAGTATTAACAACAACAATATCTAATTGATTATCTCTATTATAATCACCCAAAATAATATAGCGTGGTAAAGATTGTATACCAGTTGAATATTTTGTTTCTATACCAAATGTTCCATTACCATATCCAAGACGAATACCGACATTATCTTCGGCAATATTAGTAACAGCAATATCTAAATAATTATCATTATTAAAATCGGCTACTACTAATGAAAATGGATGTGAACCAGAACCAGTTGAATAATTTTGTACAATTAAAAAACTTGCTTCATAATAGCTAGTCAATATTCCAAAATTATTAGTGCCATAATTAAGTACAACTATATCTAATAGTTTATCATTATTAAAATCTTGAAATTTTATTGCAACGGGATTTGAATCAGGTTCAACTACATAAATTTCTTGTGCTGGAAAATTACCCTTATTATCTCCGTAAAGTATCAATATATTATTAGTTAAATAGCTAGTTACAGCTATATCTTGTCGATTATCACCATTAAGATCACCTGAAGTAAGTGAAATTGGATATAAACTAGATTGAAGTGGATAGAGTTTGATTTTTTCAAAAGTTCCATTTCCATATCCAAAGAAAATACCTATACTTTGAAGGTATGCAAGAGCAACGACAATATCTATATTATTATCATTATTGAAATCATTTACAGTAACACCTTCTGGTCCTGATGAAGGTCCCGTAGAATATGTTCTAACGGATAAAAATGTTCCGTTACCACATCCAAGAAAAATACCAATAGTCATAGCATTAAAATTGACTACAACTATATCCAAATGATTATCATTGTTAAAATCTTCTGAAGCAATTGCATGTGGACTCGAGTTAGGTCCTATAGGAAAAGTCAATACCATAGCAAAACTTCCATTACAATATCCAAGAAGTACACCTATATTATTTGTTTTCTCATTAATAACAATAATATCCAAACAATTATCATTATCTAAGTCACCAAGAATAACTGAATATGGTGAAGAATTAATTCCAGTTGAATAAGTTGATATATTTGAAAATAATCCATTACCATATCCAAGCAATATTCCTACATTGCTATGACCATGATTAACAACAGCAATATCTAGCATGTAATCATTATTGAAATCACCTAATACAGAAGAAAAGGGTTCTGAACCAGTTCCAGTTGAATATATTGTAGAACTTGAAAAAGTTTCATCATTATTTCCAAGAAATACACCTACATTATTTGTATTTGCAGAGACAATAATAAAATCTGCCCAACTATCATTATTAAGATCACCAATAGATAATGATCTTGGATTAGGCAATTTTACAGTGGAATATGTCTTATAGCGTATAGTTGGTTCTGTTTTATATCCAGTAAGTGCAAGTATACTATTCGTACTATCACTAACAATAAGAGCATCAAGTTTATTGTCATTATCAAAATTTCCAACAGTTACTGAGCATGGTGTTGATCGAACTTCTGTATTATATTTTGTTACAAGAGGAAAAGTTCCATTATCATATCCTAAAAGAATATAAATATTTCCATGGTATGAATCCACTGTAATAATATCTAATATATTATCTGCATTAAAATCACCAATAGAAAGATGATATGGACGAGTATTAATACCAGTTGAATATTTATGTTGTGTAGAAAATTTTTCATTATCATATCCTAAAAATACTCCGATATTACTAGCATCACAATTAGTAACAATAATATCTAATTGATTATCTTTATTAATATCAGCAATAATAACTGATGTTGGATTTGATGGATAACCAGTCGAATAAATTTTTTGATGTTGAAATGTTACATTTTCTTGTCCAAAAAATATTCCAATATTGTGTGTACCAGAATTAGCAACAACAATATCTAATTGTTTATCATTATTTAAATCAGCAATTGCAAGTGATCTTGGATATGAATCATAGCCTGTAAAATATGATGCTGAAAGTATAAAAGATCCATTATATAAACCAATAAATATGCTGATACTATTTTTTCCATGATTAACAACAACAATATCTAATTGATTATCAAGATTGATATCAGCAATAGCGATAAATAATGGACGTGAAGAACCAGTTGAAAATGTTTTTTGTATATCAAACGTTCCATCTTTAAATCCATAAAATATTCCAATATTATTTGAACCAAAATTAGCTACAACTATATCAAGTATATTATCATTATTCAAATTTCCAACAACAATTGATTTTGGACTTGATTGATAACCAGTTAAATATTTTGCTTGATTTCCAAAGGTACCATTACCATATCCAAAGAATACATTGATATTATCAGTATCTGTATTAGCTACAACAAAATCCAACTGTGTATCATTATTGAAATCACCAATAGCTACAGATTGTGGGCCAGAATCATAATTTGTATAACTACCAATTGTTCGTTTGAACGTACGAGTACATATTTTCTCTAAAGAACAAAATGAAAAAAAAAATTATGTACTATATTTCCTGTGGAATTAAAATATAAAATATGATATATCTATTATTCTTATAGCAAATCTGTGGATAAACTAATACTAAATGATTTTATTAGAAGATATATTCTATAAGAATGATTCTTTTTTTTTGTTGAAGTTCAATACTCTAAAGAAAGGAATGATGCCGAACTATACTCAGATATACATAAAAAAAAAACGACGACTTTTTAGGTATCACCAACTGTAGGTATATTATGTTGAATATTTCAATTCAGCAAGGATTGCTTTGATAGTTTTTTGTTGTATCTATCATAGAATTGTATTGACTTGAATGATTAATTTGCTTTATTTATCTATTATTAATTATCTTCTCAATTAAACTGTGATTAAATGAAAAAAAAAATAATCATACTAAAAGTAAATTTAATTTCAATATATTCATTATGACAAGAAAATAAAAACATACCTGATTCTAATCCAGTAAGACAAACAATTATAATTCCAATAATCGTGAATATCAATATAAATAGAGCAAGTCCTGTATAAGCTCTTATTTTTGAATTTATATAGCAAAGAATAATCTTCCTCCTAGATTTTATTATATCAATTTAAGAGATTCTTCGATATATTAAAAATTAACATACATTATAATCGTAGTTTTACGACATTTCATTGGTTTATTTTCAGTTTGAAGAATACATTTTCGTTCTAATGAGTTATTAATTGGTTCACCATCTTTTCTGAAATCATCAGGATGACATGTGTTGATATCTAACATTTCAATAGACATTATCTTTTCTTAATCTATAAAAAAAAATATATATATATATGTCATTAAAAACAGTATTAATACTATTGAATAAGTTGATTATTTTATTAGAACCTTTTAGGATAATTCTTACAGATATATAAAAGAAGAAAGAGATCATATATTTTATTAACATATAGAACCTGTTTGAAATATGACTAATGATAATAACTAATATTCATGAAATTTTATTGATCATTAAATGATTATTCTCTCTATTCTATAAAATACTCGTGCACATTTATTATTATAAGGTATATGAATATATAAAATAAAGTTATAATATATTGATGTATTTATTTTTTTTTTTCGCTTATTAGTAAGATTGATCGACATTTTTCTTCTCGTATTTTATTTTTCTGTTCTTATCATATTTATAAGCATTTTCTTTTGTTTATTTTCTTTTTCTTAATGTACATAAGGACACTCATAATATGCTTTATTTTTGTAATTTATACGCAAGCATTTGATTCATGTCTTTCTATTTTAATCATTCAACCATATCATCGATTTACAATAAAAAGCGTATGATTATTTATCAAATAGATCGTAATTATAAGAGATATGAATCAAAAGACTTAATGTAAATGTATGAAATGTCAAATAAATTTTAAACAATTTAAAGATAGGGTGATAAATACTTCTAGTTAAAGAATTCATAGATAATTTGATATCCTATTCTACTTCATGTCATGAAAATCGTGATCATTTTTCAAATATTAGCGGTACATCGTGATTTAATAATCTATAAATTAAGTAGAACTATATTTAAGATAAGATTTTGCTTCAGTATAAATATCACTACTGTGTCATTTAAATCGAAATTCGAAAATTATTTTTTCTAGTAGGTAAGTTTAGATGCATAGAATATCGGTTTAAAACAGAACAAATTCGAGTATTAACACCACAATTTATCAGAAACATCATGATTATCATCACTTTTTTAATAATTTTTGAGAACATGGAATTTGTTTGGTTAAAGCTACGATGTGACTATAGAAGTTCCATATTTCTTCATTCATGTATGCATATTGTAGTATACCAGCAATTATTTTTAGTTTGTGGCGAGTATAACAGATCTCGAAAATAGGATGACTTTTGTAATTTTTTATCGTATACTATTAAATACAGACATTAAAATAGAATCGATAATGATAAAATGTAAGAAAATCACAACAAGTTAAAGAATAAAAAATAAATTTTTAATTGTTTGAAAGTGAGAGAACTATTTATAATAATGACATTGGATTTTTTTTCTCATTATACATAATTTTTTTTCGATAATCTGTTCATTCTATTACTTTTTATTTTGTGCGCTAATTTTCGGCTGCTTTTTTTCAATATCATTTTTATTTCAATTACAAATATTATATAAATACAATATATATATATGAGCAAAAAAGGAGGCCAAGAGAACCATCCACGTAACAGAAACTCGATCTTAACTAAAGCTTAAGAAAGTTGCAATTTCGAAACATCAGATGCAGAAGAAATTGAAACAGAAAAATGGATAAATTCAAAACAACTTAAAGAGCCCAATGTCAAACTAATGACATATATTGATAGTAATAAGTATCGTCCGTCTAGAACTCAATTACTCAAGAAAAGTATGCAACATCTCTTCAAACAAATACCATATAATCAGTCATTAAATTAAAAATTTGCATCGCCACCAGGCATTATTCCATTGGAAATTATTCGAAAAACTACACATGAATGGGAAAAAATTAATAATAATTTACTGAAAATGAAAATAACAGGTCGGCAAAGTGATGCTGGCTTTCTTTTTTTTCCGATGGATCAACAATCATTTAACAATCTTATGATAGATCAATGGCCACAACAAATTAATAATACTCCATTCAACCTCAAACAACCTCGAATTTTACCACTTGAAAATTCATTAATGATTTATAGAGTTTTTAAAGGTTGGGGTATTATTGAAATCAATAACAAATTAAAAGAAAAACATCTAAATTTTAGAAACACTACGAGAATAATTTCTAAAAATAGCACTCCAACCCAAACGATTAGAGTAGATTTTAATCAGTCACACTCAGTACAACAATTATTAAAAGAAGGATATTTATCAATAGGTGAAAGTATACATCAAATGAGATCATATTTTGTACCAGTGCGAGTATTAATTTGCTATAAATGTCATCATCATGATTATGAAACATCTCAATGCATCAATATTCGTACATGTTTTTGATGTAACACAGTTTATGATTTCGAAAAAATTTACACACGTCCAATTCAATGTGCAAATTGTCGCCAAGCACATTATTCAGGGCAATTATCTTGTCCACAAGTGCATCCCAAATTCGAAAATTTTCAATTACTACCACCTGCACAATATGCTACAATACACAAATCAAATATTTTTACTGTTAATACTGATATAATTTCACCATCGAAAAATCAAAACAACGAACAATCGACGATAGTAACAAAATATCAATCAAAAAATATTCATGAGAAATACAATAACTAGCCTTTTAGAAACAACAATTGCAGATTGTAATATGAAAAATACTTTGAATTTTATTATTTAAACACGTAGTAACGAATGTGATACTACAGTGAAACCAACAATACGTAAATCAACAGCAAACACTTCTATCAACTACAAATAATGCAATCAAATTCGTATGCAGAATGTTTTCAGCCATTATCTTTTAACACCACTACTACAGATAATCTACTAATGAAATCTAACAAATCTTCAAGTAGTTATTTCTATCAAACAATAACACAACAAAATAATTTTTCCAATTCAAATAGTAGTCAATGTAATACTTATAGGTATAAAGAATAATCTTTAACTATACCATGATCACAATCATTTAAACGTTAGACTAATTCATATAAAAATATACACGAATCAAAAACTAAATTTTTAAATGCAATTCATTACAATATCAGATACTTTATATCAAATCAATTAGAACTTCTTCAGATAATAAAGAAATATCAATCAGATATAATTTCCTTGAATGAGTTAGATTCATCAACTGATATAAACATTATTGAACAATTACTACGAGGATATAAAATCATAAAAGCAGAAGGTGAAAATAAACATGGAGTTGTAATATTAGCGATTCATCAATAAATTAAATATATACCAATTAATATTAATACACCTAATATCACTGCTGCAATTATTAATATTAATCAATCAACATATACTATTGTTTCAATATATTCTCCATCGAAAATGCCTCTACTATTATGTACAATGTCATTATTACTTACATATTCAAAAAAGCTTATTCTATTCGGTGACTTTAATACAAAATATGTTAAGTAGGAGTGTTCCACAAAAAATTTCAAAGGTGATTAATTAGCAAAATGAATCGATGCAAATAAATTAATTGTACATAATTTTCATATGCAAACTTCACTTCGATCATTGATAACCATTGATTTAATTATATCTGATGATCAACAAGATTCAGTTGAATGTTCTTCATCATCATATAATTGTAGTGATCATTTTCCTATATTCATTGAATTCTCAAAAATTATATTTACAAATAAAGAAGAACAATTAATTCCAAAAACATATTGAAATGTATTTCAAGCAATTCTAAGTGTCCTACATGAGCACATAGAAGAATTTTATAATGATACCTTGAACGAATGTCAGATTTTTATTCAATTTCAAAACTTTTTACAAGCGTTAAAATCAAGAGTGACAGTGTTGACTGTACAAAAATCATTTCGACTTACATCATCACCTTCGATACGTATTTTACTTAAATATAAACACTATTTACAAAATCGTTATCGCAAAACAAAACTAGAACATTATCGTCTCGATTTGGATTTATGGTCATCGTTTATTCGGCACGAAATTAGAAGTCCTAAAGATTGAATGTGAAACACATTTATATCTAAAGTAACATCACCTAATCCATTAACATTTTGGCGTAAAAATAAATACCTACACAAAAAACCTGAGTATTGGATTTACTGGTATAGTCGATGATGATAATATTACTATTTATAAAACTCCTCAATCAATTCTATTTTATACAGAATAACACTTTAAAAAAAGATTTGAACCTTCGACTCTTGATCTAACAGATATGGTTGATAATGAAGCAACTAAATCGTGGGAACAATTATTTAATATGAATAATGGTAGTGTACTACAAGAGCATCTTAAAAATTCTGATTTATCTTCCAAAATTAACAATATTAATACTATTTTCAAATCATTAACAAATAAAAAATCATCTAGTTTTGATAGAATATCCAATCAAATGATAAAACTTATTCCATACGAATGTCATAGTCTCTTAATAGAGCAATATAACAAATTATCTGTAGCAGTTAAATGGAATAAACAATGGAAATGTTCACGTTTAATATGTTTTCAATAAAATCTATGAAAAACTGTTTTTAATCCGATTTAATAAATGATATAATAAGAATAATATATTTCCATCCCAATAATCAGGTTCAAGAAAACATCAGTCAATCGCTATAAGAGTTCAACATGTGCTACAACAATTTACGCAATCATTAACCTATAACTCTATATCAGCTGTTATTTATATAGATTTTCTTCAAGGATATGATTGATTATGGCAACAAGGTTTATTATCGAAATTAGCTTATATGCAATAGATTCTTAATTATTTTCTAGATAAAACTTGCATTATTGATATAGATTGTTATTTATCTTACGTTATTAATATTCAGTCAGGTGTACCGTATGGTAGCTGTTTTTCCACCACAGCATTTATTGTTTATCACTATGATTTATCTGATATTTTCCATCAACCTGAACATTGTCATCTATTTATTGATGACTTAGCTTTAGTCTACACACACCATTACTACTTCTATCTTATCAACAACAAACAGTTATGTTACAGAGGAAAATCAATAACGAAATGAATCATTTATTGAATTATACTTGAAAATGGCATCAACCTGTTAACTCTACAAAATGTGAATTTGTCATATACTCAAGGTGTGTTATACCACCAAAACTAAATTAATTTTTTAATTCGATACCGATTACACAAGTAAATCAATTTCAGTACCTCGAATACATACTAGATCACCGATTAAGTTTTAATAAATTTATTAAACAACAAATAAACAAAATGCATACTGGATTACGGATTCTTCGCTTTTTACATAAATAATATCCTTCGTTTTTCAAATTAAAACATAGAGTTTTGTCTACTTTCATCTGGCCTCATTTTACTTTTATCTCAACTGTTTATGTAATTTGTTCCCCAGCAACTCAGGAAACATGTGATCGATTTTGTAGAAAATGTCTTCGTATTGCCTTTTGTTTACCATATACGATCAATAGTGAATTGCATGAACTAATGAAGTTGCCGACACTTGGAGATCGTTTTGAAATCATCATCCAAAAACGTTTATACAATATTCAAACACATGAACCACCAATACTTAATACAAGTTATCAAAATCAATAATTCAAGTTAACCTTTCAACAACACTACACTAAACAACAATGTATTCCTAATTTACCCATCTGTCGACCAAGGAAGTGAATTAAGAACTTTTATAAAAACAATAAACAAATTTTTGTTTTTTTTTTGCTCATTTTACGCGGTTCTGGGTCTCAGTGGTCAAGTCTGCTAATAAAGCTCTTCTTCATTCATTCATTCATTCATAAGATAATCTGTTGCTTAAATGAATATCTTGACATCAAATAATATCTTCCAGTGTCATCGTAATTGGGTCATTTTTAGCGATTAGTTGCCAAAAATGACCTGATTTCGATGACATGAAATCAATCACAGTAATTTTATTTATCAAATAAATATTTCATCTTTATTTAGATCAACACTAATATCAATATAAGTTGGTAAGTTTTATTTATAAAGTAAACATGTCTTTTATTTAGATTGAAGCATTAGCACCAATAGGCATTGTGGGAAATGGAATTTTGACAATTGCGTTATATTATTTAAATTGAGAGAAATCGTTAAAGATCGCCAATTTTGATGACATGGGTTTTTTCAATCAGAAGATTTGTTTTCAATATGAAAAGAATATTCGAAATAATTTTGAATATTTATTTTATTCTAAGTTCAGTATTTAAGATCTATCGGATAATATAACTTGTTCAAAAACGAAAAACTAACTATACAATATTGTGGAGGTTTTTAAGACGCATCGAATTGTATATAGAAAGTCCCGTTTTCATAAGACTTCGAAGAAACTAAAGACAATTTACTGATAGACGATTATATATCTACATTCAAGCATGATAATCGAGAGCTTTTGACGGGTTATAATCACATATATATAGCATCTCCAATCATCTTGCCTTTGATACGAACGACTTGAGGATGTGCATGTGTAATTGCCTATCAGTAAATTGACTCCATTTCCTTTAGACTCTAATGAAAATATAATTTACTAAATACGCATTAATGACCCTGAAGAACATTTACGACATAGTATATATTTAAATTTCTATTATTCTAGTTTAATCAAAATAGAATTGTGTATTAACATAAATTCTTTTAAATTTTTCTAATATTAGCAAAGCTCACTATGATTATTCATTATAATATATTGGTACAAGAAATTCTTCAATAAATAATGCATTTAATAAATATAGAAATAAATTAAACTATACTTATGTTTAATTTATATCCAATTATTTTTGTACAAAGCGCAAGAAAAACAAAATATTTTATTTCAATCAAATAGAAATTTTTTAAAAGTTGACGTGAATATCCCGCGCCTACTCACATCACCTTGATTTATAATTATGATCCGCTTTAACGTAGACATTGATTTTTATCCACATGTACATCTTTTTAAAGCAGAGTATCTTGCATTCATACACTTTATCTATCATTAAACACAGAAAAAAAAGAACGAATTAAGCATTAATAATCGATTTCACATGGTTTTTTGATTTATAAAATATACAGAACGAAAAGTGTCATTTTCAATCGTATTTATTAATGTTAATAAGAAGGCAGTTATATAAAAAAATGAATATTATCACTATATATATCTCATACAGCCTTTGAATAGTATAAGAAAAAAAAAAAAAAGATAATATCAAAAAAAAAATTATATATACGTGTCTATCATTGTGGGTATTTACCTTCTCCTATTATATTGTTGCTTATAACAGCAATAATTACGCTTGTTATTTTGAAAAACTTTTATAAACGTATATATTTTTTTCTAGTTAACAATCTTTTTATTTTATAAACTTTTTAGTAAGTGACAATGTTTTTTTAATTTAATCCTTTATCCACTATAGTAATTCTAGAAAAGTCATTAATTAAACAACTATAAATAAAATGATCAAATGCATGTTAATTCTAGTTGCTATTTGGAGAATAATAATATAAATTTTTTTTTTCAAATTTTAGGAATAGCCTTTTGATTTAGCAAAAAATTCAATAATACGAATAAAGAAAAAAATCAATCTATAACACACATACATTTTTAAAGGAACTATTGATGTATCTCAAATCTGTTTTATTGGAAATAATTAAAATAAAACATACAATTATTGATTTATTCTTCTTCGATTTCCAATGTATTAAAATTAAAAATAGTTCGAGTGTAGGTGTCAATATTTCTACACTCACTTTTTTCTGTACCACCTACGCTCCTACCTATACTAAACATTTATATAACAATAAATGACGTTCGTCTTTATAAATAAAAATTGATTATTAATTTTATTTTTTCGTTATTATTTCTATAAAATCTATTATTTTTAACTACAATCTACAAATTCAATAGGTTTTTAATTTGAAAAAAAATAATATTCAATATTGTTTCCATAAAATTGATTGACTAATGCATTTATCAGAGGTATATTGTATATAAAACAATGATTATTTCAATAAACTGTGCAAAAAATTGCAACTGACTCTCAATTTTCTAATTAATTGATAAATCAATAATCAATTAAAAAAAATCATTAATTAATACGATTTATCATTATGATATATCGACAAATTTTTCAAAATCATTTCTTCGATTTATTAATCTTAAATCGAAACTGATAATATACTTCTACTGAATCAATGTTTTAATGGATTCGTCAAACATTGGATGTTTCTATAGAATTTATTCGATAAAAATACCGCTTATGATAGGTTAATATCAATAGACGTTAAAAAATACCAACTTATTATTCGTACATATTATTTCTATGTCATTTTTATCTATGAATAAATAGATTCTCATTAAAATAAAAACAAAACGTTTTTTTTCTATTCAATAAATATTACATATCTATATTGATTGTTATGGTTCCATTTTTACTATCATTAAACATAATGGAATACAAGATGCTACACACATGTATGATTTAAAACAACCAACTAGATATCAAGAAAAATAGTTTTTATCAAAATTCTATTACTATAATATTAGATGAAGACTGATCGAATAGCAAAGAAAAATAGAACAGAAGATGTTCTATCTTTTTATTAAAAAAAAAGAAATTTTTTTCGAATTTTCTATAAGTAAAAAAGTAATATTCTATATTGAATTTTAGTTGTCAATGAAAAAGAAAAAGTTAATATATTCAATCGATAAATTTATTATTAGAAAAGAGAAAAATAAAATAAAATAATTATTTTTTTATATTAAGAATCAATACAATGTTAAATTTAACTAAAAACGAATCATGTTCAACTTATTCTCATGATCAACTTTCTTCTATTGGTTTAAATAAAAATCTCAATTCAATGTTAGATGGATTACGACGACAAACTACAATTATTGGTAGTGATGATAAAGAAATGATACACAAGATTTCAAAGAAATGGTATAATTCTTTCTTTTATCATTTTTAAATAGAATAATTGAATTAATATTTATTTTTTAATAGGAAGAAAAAGAAACAAAAAGTTTCACCATATATTATCGGTTGTTTGGGATTTAGTCTATTTACTGTCATATTCATGATGATCGGAATTGTTGTGGTTACTTTAGCTGTATCAGTAGATCGTAAATAATTATTGTTTTTTATTTTTGTTATTTGAAATGAAAAAAATAGTAATTTTAATAATATTTTTTTTAGCTGATAATTGTCCAGCTACATTTAAACAATCATCGAAAAGTTCATTAGCTTTTCATTCATCACCTCGATCACTTGCTGTTGGTGATTTTAATAAAGATAATAAATTAGATATTGTAGTTGCAAATTCTGGTAAAGAAAATATCGGTATATTCTTTGGTGATAATAATGGAACATTCGTAGAACAAATAACCTATACAACTGGTTTTGATTCACGTCCTTATTCAGTTACTGTTAATAATTTTAATAATGATAATTTTCTTGATATAGCTGTTGCTAATTATGGTATAAATAATATAAGAATATTTTTTGGAAAATTAAATGGAACATTTGATAATCAAACAATAATTTCTATGAATAATTCACGTCCATTATTTATTACAAGTGAAGATTTTAATAATGATAAAAATTTAGATATAATCTCTGTTAATCATGGTACTAATGATATAACTATATATCTTGGATATGGTAATAGATCATTTGCAAATAATATAACTTATTTTATTGGATATGATACAATTCCACAATCAGTTGTTGTTGCTGATTTTAATAAAGATAAATTATTAGATATAGCTATTGCTAATTATGGTACAGATAATATAGTTGTTTGTTTTGGATATGGTAATGGAAGTTTTGGTCCTTCTAAAATATATACTACAAACATTGGTTCACAACCATTATCAATTACTGCGGGTGATTTTAATAATGATAATATTCTTGATTTAGTTGTGGCGAATTATGGTACATATAATATAGGCATATTTTTTGGTTATAATAATGGAACATTTGCTACACAAAAATTATTCACTCTTGCTATTGGATCTCGTCCACATTATGTTACTATTGGTGATTTAAATAATGATAAGCAAACTGATATTGTTATTGTTGATTCAATAAATGGAAATGTACATGTTTTTCCAGGATATGGTAATGGAACATTTTCAAATTTAACAACTTATTTTACTGGCTCTCGAGATCATCCATCTGCAGCAGTTGTTAATGATTTTAATAATGATAAAATATTAGATATAGCTGTTGTGAATTCTGGTACAGATTATTTATTAGTTCTTCGAGGATATTCAACAAGTTTTTCTGCTAGTAAAACACAATTTTCACTTGAATCTAATTCACGTCCATTATCAGTTGCTGTCGGTTATTTAAATGATGATAAACATATAGATGTTGTTGTCACTAAATTAGGAAGTGGTAGTATAGGAGTTTTATTAGGATATGGAAATGGAAGTTTTCAATCAGAAATATCATATCCACTTCAAAGTGGATCTTCTCCTTATTTTATATGCATAGCTGATTTTAATAGTGATGGTCGAAATGATTTAGCTATTGCAAATTATGGTGCACATACTGTTAATATTCTTTTTGGATCTAATAATGGAAGTTTTAATAATATGAAATTATACTCAACTGGCTCGGAATCTTTCCCAACATCTGTAGCTGTAGGTCTTTTTAATGATGATGATATATTAGATATAGCTGTTACTAATCTTCGTCTTAGTAATGTTGCTATTTTTCTTGGATATGGCAATGGAAGTTTTGCTAATCAAACGGAATATTCAACTGGAACAAGTTCTGATCCTCGTGCAATTGTTGTTGCTGATTTTAATAATGATACAAAACAAGATCTTGCTGTAGCTAATGCTGAAAGTGGTACTATTGGTATATTATATGGAAATGGTGATGGAACTTTTAGAGAAATAATTCTTTATTCAGTAGGAATTCAATCTCATCCAAATTCAATAGCTACTGGTTATATTAATAGTGATAAATGGTTTGATATTGTTGTTGCTGATTCAACGTCTGATTTTATTGCTATTCTTCTTACTAATGATGATGGAACATTTAAAAAAGCAATTATGTATACAGATGAATCATTTTCAAATCCATCCGGACTTGCCTTAGCGGATATTAACTATGATAATAGACTTGATATTATTGTTACAAATTTAGGTACTAATACTGTTGGTATAGTTGCTCAACATGAAAATGGATCATTTATTTTAGAACGATCATATCAACTTACATCTGGTTCTAATCCTAAAGGTGTTGCTATAGGCGATCTTAATAATAATACTCGATGGGATATTATTGTTGCTGAATCCGGTATTGGTTCATTAAATTTATTAGTTAGATATGTAAGTGCAAGATTTAATTATGTATCATTATATTCAACTGGTAGCGTTCCACATCCATATTCAATCGCTGCTGGTGATTTTAATCATGATCGAAAATCAGATCTTGCCATTGCTAATTCAGAAAGTGATAGTATTGGTGTTTCTTTAGGATATGGTAATGGATCATTTAAATCAACAGTAGATTATTTTGTTGGATATGATTCATTTCCACAATATGTTACTGTTACTGATATTAATAAGGATGATAAACTTGATATTATCACTGCTAATTCAGGTAGTAATAGTATTGGTGTATTTCTTGGAGATGGTGATGGAAATTTTAATGATTTAATACTATATTCAACAAAAGATGGTTCACAACCATATTGGGTAGCTATTGCTGATTTTAATAATGATGATCAATTGGATTTTGTTGTAGCTAATCAAGGTAGAGATAATATAGGTATACTTTTTGGTTATAATTATAGATCATTTGAAAATCAAAAAATTTATTCAAATAAATTTAATTTAAAACCATATTCGATTACTACATGTGATTTAAATAATGATAGTTATATAGATATTGCTGCAGCCTTTACAACAAGTGATAATATTGGTATTCTTTTTGGATATGGAGATGGAAAATTTAATGAATTAATCACTCATTCAGTTGGATATCAATCTTATCCACATGATATTCTATGTATTGATATTAATAATGATTATATATTAGATATTATTGTAGCAAATTGTGGTTCGGATACTATAGGTGTTCTACTTGGAAAAGGTAATGGAACATTTGCTCCTGTAATAACATTTTCAACTGGAAATAATTCATGTTCATATAGTGTTGCTTCAGGTGATTTTAATAATGATACTCAAATGGATATTGTTGTTGCAAATTATCATGGTAATAATATAGGCGTTTTATTAGGATATGGAAATGGAACATTTGGTAATGTAACACATTTTTCAACAGATGATGGTTCACGTCCACAATCTATTGCTGTTAGTGATATTAATAATGATAATATTATAGATGTTGTAGTTGCAAATTTTCGTAAAGATAATGTTGGTGTTTTTATTGGTTATGGTGATGGAACTTTTGAAAAGCAAGTTACATATTCAACTGGTACTCGCTCACTACCAATATCGATTATAGTAAATGATTTTAATAATGATAGTCAATGGGATATTGCTGTTAGCAATAAAAATAGTGATAATGTAGGTATTCTTTATGGATATGGTAATGGAAGTTTTGCTCCAATAATGTCATATTCAATTGGAGCTGGAAGTAGTCCTAATTGTATAAGATCTGGTGATTTTAATAATGATGATATAATAGATGTAACTGTATCAAATCCTGGAACTAATGAAATAGTGATACTTTATGGATTAGGTAATAAACGATTTATATTAGGGCCATCTTATTCGACTGGAAGAAAATCTGGACCAATGTCAATTGCTATAGGTGATTTTGATGGAGATAATCGATTAGATATTACTACTGCTAATTATCTAATGAATAGTATTGGTATACATATAAGTTATGGTAATAAAAGTATTGGAGGTGTAACAACATATTCAACTGGTATTGGATCACGTCCATTTTCAGTTGCTGTTAGTGATTTTAATAATGATAATCAATTTGATATAGTTGTAGCTAATTATGGTACGAATAATATAGGCATTTTTCTTGGTCATGGTGATGGAACTTTTGATCCAATGATACGATATCCAATGGAAGATAATGCTCGACCTATCGAAGTTGCTGTTGCTGATTTAAATTATGACAATCAATCTGACATAGTTGTGGCTAATTATGGATCAGATAATATATATTTTCTTTTTGGAATTGGTAATGGAAGTTTTACTTATATAACAACTTATTCAACTGGCCCTCAGTCTCATCCACATGGAATTGCAATTGGTGATATTAGTGATGATGATTTATTAGATATTGTTATTATCACTTCTGGTAGTAACAAAATTTTATTACTTCACGGATATAAAAATGGTACTTATTCAAATGAAACATCATATACAGTAGGTTATAATTTTCATCCTTATGCAGTTGCTATGATAGATTTTGATGCAGATGGTTCATTAGATATTGCTGTTGTTAATTATGATGGAGATTCTGCAGAAATTCTATTAAATAGATGTTAATATATATATAGATATTCTATTGTTTTATTTTTTATCTTAAAGTTTATTTATAATAAACTATTCGAAAAATATACATACTTGTGATTATTACCAATATTTTTATTTTGTTCAATATCAAAAAAGAAATGAAGAGATTCAATAAAAATTGTTATGTAAAAATATATATCATGTATATACTTTTTTACTTGCTTGTTTATGTTATTTCATTCATCCTTTATTTTTTCTTAGTTTTATATTTAAAAAAAACGCATATACTAATAAACTAATAGAAATTAAATTAGAATTAAGATTACAACTTGTAGAACAAATATGTACATCATATTTTGAATAAAATACAGTGTGATCCAAAAGTATACCAATATAGAATGATTAACAAAAAAGAGACATATGAATTCCTATGAAAGTTTTAAGTTCTTCACAGATATTGTTCAATATGTTCACCATCGAAATCTTTACAAAGTTGAAGTTTCTCATGTATTGATTGATTAGGGATGCAACAAATCTCGAGTAAAATTTGGATTTGGGATTTGGGATCTGGATTTGGGTTTGTATGTTTATGTCAGGATTTGGTCTCGATTTGCATTTAAATTAAGACTAGAAGTTTAAATTTAGATACGACTTGGATTTTAGTGCTTAGATTTGGGTATGAGTTTGGATTTGTTGGTTAAAATTTGGATTTGGGTTTGGTATTAAATTTACCAAATCTAAAAGACAAAGTGTCGACAAAAACAATAAACTTGCCGAGGATAAGATATAGGTATTCGCATTTGAACCATAGCTACGATAGGAAAGGCACAATTATGAAGGGTTAGACACAGGTATTAAGTCAGATATAATTGAAAGTGGTAAGATATTAACATAATAACTTCAATATACAAATAAAAGTTCCATTATAGTTTAAGCATAGGAGTAAGGAGTCAGTAATAGTTATAAAGGGTTGTATATATTCCTAAGAGGTATATGTAGAAATAAGGAATTAGATATAGAAATAAAGAGTTAGCGATAGGAAGAAGAGGTTAAGGATAGAAACAGGGAGGTAGATATAGAATTATGGGGTTCAGAATAGGAATCGGCAGGTAGATATAGAAATAAGGGAATCGATATGGAATTAAGTAGTTGAGGATAGGAACGAAAGTAGGGAGTAGATATAGAATTAAGGATAGGGATAGGGGTAGATATAGAATGAAGGAGTTTAGGATAAAAACAAGAAGTAAGGGATATAAATAAGAGATTAGGGATAGAATTAAGAGGTTAAGGACAGAAATAAGAGATTAGATATGAAATTAAGGATAGAAATAAAGCGCTTATCAATTCAAGAAAAATCGCGATTTAACCGTGCATTGATTGCGATTTTGTTGCAAAATCTGACAAAAAAATCGGTAAAAATCACCATTTTGGACGATTTTATCGCGATTAACAGCACGATTTATCGCCTGAGGTATCGCGATAAAATCGTCGATTTTTGCCCGATTTTGATGACACGGGATGTTTCTTTCTGTCCTCTACATATATTTCTTTTCTTTCTTCACATTTTTTCTGTTCTTCATATATGCACATATATTCATATATGTTTCTACTCTTTAACCATATGTAAATAAACGATGACATACCTTTTTTGTTTTTCTATATTTCACCATCTATTTCTCTCTCCAACTCCTATTTCATCATCTGTTCTCTTTGTTCATCTTCTATTTCCATCATCGCCTCACTGTCCATCTTTATTTCATCGTCTTTTCTTTGGTGGATTTTATCTTATGTTCGCTCTCACAACACTCACTTTCGTATAAGCGATATTCGGCCCTTGTCAGAAGAGTAAATTGCTGCTCTCGACGATGAAACGAATCGTCGATTTGCCGATCACGCTCAAAAGACCGAAGAGAAATTTCGCACTGCCGACAATTTTGTCATAGAAGATATAGAACCACATTTACTGAATGAAGACGACAATGGCAAGTCTGATTTCGACGTCAACACAGACTATGAAGATATAGACTTTTTATTCGATATTTGTACAATTTTTTTGTAAATAAACAGTACTTAGGTTTCTTCACACCTACACGACTTATTTTAAAGGCTAATAATCACACACAAATATCATGAGCTGAAATAACGCTTTAGAAATGGAAAATTGGGTGAAATTCAAAGCCCAATAGGCTCAAAATTTGCTGAAATGGAGCCGATTTCGACAATGAACAAAAATAAACTTTACGGTAGTGCAAAACAAACATTGCCACGATGAGCAGCGATGTGGAAAACCTATAAAGGTATCGTGTGGGAACGTATATCGAACAAAAAAGCATGCTTTCCGGGCTGAAAACCTTGTTTTTCATAGGTTTTGCTGTAGGAACTGTAGCGTTCGAACGGAACGTCGTAGAAACCTGCGGTTTGCGTAGAAATGTAGAGAAGAGTCTTGCGCATCCAATGCATTTGCCCAAAACAAAAATCCATCATGTCTTCTATCTTTAGCATGCCTGGTTTTCAAAGGTTTGCCTGAAATCCCCGTCAAGCTAACGGAAAAAAAAGTTTTCCTATATATCATTACGTGCCCCAGTCTTGGCTACACAACACCGAAAACCCGACCTCAAAAGCTATTACCATTCTCGAGTTATTCAACTTGCAATCACTCGCTTTCTATTTTGAAATGGATAGTAGTTAGTTAATTAACTAGTATATAATTAATAAAACATCCATCACAGATCTTTATTGATCGCTTAACTAATCATTTAATTAGCGTGTAATTAATTAATTATTCATTAGAGACAGGCTGTCAGACCTAGCACAGAGTGTGAGAAAGGCAATCTGGAGTCTTTTCTTGTACTGTAACAAACGGCTTCAAGACACTATATAGAATTCATATATAACTCAAGTCCGGCTAAAAGATTAATGGAGTAGCTTCTTGCTGAAGTTCTATGCTCTAAAATAAGGAATAATGCGGAAGCATACCCAGGTATACATAAAAAGACGAGTTCTTAGGAAACTATCTACAATGGATATATCGTGTTTCACATTTTAATCCCGTGAGGGATTGCACTTACAGCTTTTATCATAAGAACGATAGTTTTCATTTTGTATACAGCTAATCAACTGGTTGTTCAATAATTGAGAAGAGCTTTTCAACCGATAGTGATGTTAATAATCAACATAAGATACGAAGATTATATAATTATAAATCAGATGTTAGTTCTTCTCAGACAAATAAAACTGTTGATTCATTAGTTTTTGTTGATAATAATGATGCTAATAATTTAGAAAGAAAACGTAAGATAAGAATTCTTTGGTTAATTTTTGCCTTCGTTTGTTTCTAACTGAAAAAATTCAGTAATTACACGCTAGAATACAAGTGTTAATAAGTAATAATTATTTATGTATACCGTATCTTACAATACGACATTCAACATGAAAAAATCAATTATGAAAACATAATATAATAATTTTGTCTAATATCATTACCAGCTGAGCTATATCGATTAATTCATTTTATACAATATATAAGTTATTTAAACGAATAATTCGAAACTATTATCTTGAATCAAAATACAATGCAATAGATTATAACTTTAAACAATGATTAGAATGTTTGTTAATAGATATAACAACTCACTGAACTTTTATATGTATATAGCATTTCTTTTACATACATCACAATGTTTTCATTTCATATTCTTCGAATAATAATAATCAATAAATGTTCATATCGATCATTAAATCCAACTAATTTCTTTCAATATCAACATTTAATTGATATTCTTCAAGAATTAAATAGAAAACATATTTCTTCTGTGAAATAATAAATAAAGAAAGAAACTTTCTACACTCATTTATTTCTATTTATTATTAAAAATTTTTATCAAAAAATAACTGATGATCATTGAATACATCAAATAAAAATAATAATTTTTAAATCTATTTTTGATTCTAAATAAATCTACGAATACTAAAATTTCATTATATATTAGTTTAAAAACTAAGTATTTGTCAGAAAAATTTTTAACATAGAGGCCATGTACAATATTTTTGTCCATATGTACTTGGTTTACATTTTTGCATTTTTTGTAATTCATCAAGTGTTTTTTTTCTATCTAATACATCTTTAAACCAATCAACATAATCTTGATTTGCAGCTTGAACATATGTTGAAAATTGTGCATCTTCACAAATAGCAGTATTTGATGAACTAGCAACACCAAGTACGCACCATTCATTAGTTAAAATTGTCTGTTGGAATAATCCACTACCAGCATCACCTGCACATGCTCTAGAAAAGCAAAATAAAGAATTATTTCATTAAAGAAATAGTTTTTTTTAGATTAATAACCCTGTCGAACTTGTATTTGATCGACTTTGAACGCACATATCTCTATATCGATCTGATCCTGCACGCAATGATCTCCTAGTTAAGGCAACTTGAGCTTCTCGTAATTTATTTCGTTCAATATCACTAGTTTTTAAATTCCAACCAACCATCCAAAGATTAACGGTATGTGGTGGTACTGTTACATTTATAATATTATTTTGATCACATAATTTAATCGTTGATACACGTTTTGGTGGTTGAACAGATACTGGTTTAGCAAGACGTATAATAGCGATATCATTTCGATAATAATTTGATTTTGAATATGTATTATGAACACAATAAAAATTTGTTTCAACTTCTTCACCATCATCATATAAATGACTACCTAAGGATACAGTTGTACTACGAAGACCAATGCAATGAGCAGCTGTTAAAACATGTTGATCATCGATTAATGTTCCACTACAACGATCACGATCATTTGAACGTAATGCTGCAGCCCATGGATATCGATCAGGATCAGCATCAGTACCAGATAATACATGTAATGTATAATTATCAGATTGGACAGCTAAAAATATGAATTGAATATTAATTAAACAAAAAAAGTTCAGTAAACTATTATGGAATTAAAATAAGTTACATGCATATCAAAAAGAACTAAATTACTTTTATTAAAATGTTGTACAGTTTTAATACGTTGAACATCTTTGTCGGTTGTAACATTTGTTGTTTTTTTACTGTTATTGTTCAATAAATGAGATACCATTGATATAAGACGTTCAAGTGCTACACGACTATTTTCAACAATACTGGTTAATAAACGTATTTGATGAATTTGATAATCAAGCTTTTCACTGAAGGACTTAGGTAAGGATGTTGAATTGATTTCTATACGAAGAGAGTATAATTCAATGATAATGATCAATTATTTTACCTGAAGTATATTCTGTTGTTTCATTTGAAGTTAAAATTGAAGATGTTCCTGTTGAGTTAGACAATCCTAAATTTATGTTTTATAAATTAATAATTAAATAAAAAATACAATAAATTTTATATTACCTTTAGTTAATAGTTGTTTTAATGTATGAAATTTTTCTGTAGTATACGGTGTGGTTTCGATTATATTCCATATGCAATTGAATAATTATCACTGATATTTAATATTAGATAAAACGATTACCTGTCAATGATGAACAAATAAATAGAAATAATAGATAAATGTTCTTAATCATATCTGCAGACAAAAACATCATCGTTGTTATGTCTTTGATCAAATGATTTGTAGAAAAACAATTACTGCTATTTATTAATCTGAAGCAACTGTCATGTATTTTATTCGAGTTGACAGCTTGTTTTCTGATTGAGGTCGCATTCCATAATTACTAATTGTTTGATCCTAAGGAGTTATTGTAAAAAGATAATGTTTCTATTTTAGAAATCATTGTATAAAATTGTATTATAAGGCCAACTTCAATTAACTATGACAATGATGGCACTTGTTATATTACAATAATAACTTAAATTATTTGACTTGACTGTTTTTATTTCTTAACAACTAAAAAATCCTTTTTTTTTGATTGCTTATTTGATTCTGAGCGATATTGTTTTGGTTTATATTTTAAGGTTATTTAGATGGGTAATATAACTCTTTCGTCAATGTCTTCAAGAAGAAAACTACGGATGAATATTATCCAAGACTTTAGTGGAGTTTTCAATCATACTATAAGGGCCAGCAATGATTGATCTCCAGTTCTTTTGTGTGACAATAACACATTTACTTCATTTTCTTATTCTTCGACTCTTCAATCATCGAAACTAATAATAAATGGAAGGTCCGATGAAAACGTTTCTTTAACGGATGATATTAAATCTCAAATTGATTTATACGCAAGATCTACTACGGATAATGAAAAAAGCGATTCCAGAAATGGAGAATTATTTGATGAACAAATAATAGTGGTTCTTCGTCTAACAAAATTAATTTTACTTTTATCAGATTTAGACATAATCGATTGTTTAAAATATGAACATCTTAGTAAAATACATCAATAAAAATGTTGAGCTCTTTTAAATAGATTTACATTGTGCACGTTTGCTTTTGTGTTCAGCATGAATCTACTGTTTTCATACACTTTATCGAATAAATGAACTTTACTAGAATTAATCAAAAAAAAATTAAAAAAAAACAACTCTCAATAATTTTAATCTAATTTTATATGATATGATCTTATCATTTTCAAAAAAAAGTGACTTTCAAACTATGCAGACGTTTCCCACCATCATAGAGCGTGTTAGTTACTGGTTGAAATATTTTACTCTTGCGAAATTAGTCCTTGTATTAAATGAAGATGCATGCATGTGCCCATTTGATATATTTTGTATTAAAAAAATTGCATCAGCTCTTCGTCATACACTTATGAGCGACTAGTTATATCAACATGTCAAAATGTTAATTGATGATTTATTAACTGCGTATCATCAAACGCGTCCACTTCATAAGCAAACTTCTATGTCGACTATAATGATTCGTCAAAATGATCACTTATTAGTGGCTTCCAGATTGTCTTGTCCAAATTACAATCAAACTTTGGATGCACGAGATGCAACACAAAGACGAATTTGTGTGTAATGTCAAAAAGGTTCTGTCGTTTTAGGCATGTGCTGTTTTGTTTTTAAAATATAACAAGTACAGTTCATAGAAGAATTCTGTAAGTTAGCTAAGGATCAGAGATGGCCGGGGCAGCAAAAAAGTCGCACCGCCACCGCCCCGCCCCGCCTTGTGTAAAGTCCCTTTTCGGAGGTCATTTATTCATAAAATTTTTAGTAGCTTTTTATAATTACTATCGCACGGTCCAATGAAAACGAGCCAAATTTTACTTTCTATTGTTCTTCGTACGATCTGAAGCATTTGTCCTAAATTATTTTTACGAAACGATCGGTCACATAATTCTCTACAAGAATATATAAGGACATTTGACATTGAGTGGAGCTATGAAAAAATTCTACGAATAATATTGGAAAGCCTCAACATGCTTAACTCTTTAAACCTTTTTTTTTTAGCAAAAATAAACATTTTTCTTTTCTTTTGTTGATTGGTGCTTTCAGGATATCAAAAGCTAATTAACCGTTCTTTTAGTTCTAGAAAAGTTCTGTTTCAAGACTGTGTCAAAAAAATTTTCACATTAGAGCATATAACGAAAGATAAGGTTTTCTTTCTCTCAGATTTTAGTAAGAAAATTGTATTCTATGAATACTAGTCTCATAATATTTGAGAAAATTCGCATACAACGATCATAAATGAATGCTTTTATCTTCTTTTGTCTTATTTTGAAGAGAAAGAAATGACATCTAGCATTCGGACATCAAAAGTTAAATATGTTGCTTTTTCGATTGAAAAACCAAAATAAACTAAATTATAGTCAATTTGAACACAATTAAAGAAATTATTTGTTAATTTACAATACATATTTGGATGAAACAGATTTCATGCTATACTACGAGAAACCTCCATTAAAACTGTTGAAGAGAAAGATGTTTACCTTTTTGATTTTTAAGTATATGCATATGAAAAATAGTCCATGGACTTTTAAGAAGAAATATAAAAAGTTGGGTACATTGGAGTATCATAGTATTGCATTTGGAATATTTTCATACTTCTATTCGATATTAAATGTCCTTATGTATTTCTGCAGAGAATTTCACGGCGCATTTTTTGTGAAAAACTTTGGAATGATACGTCTGAAACTATACGCAGTAAAATACAAAATAAAGTTTGGCTGATTTTTTCTAGCCTACCAGATATTATATTTATTCAGATGAGAAGACATAATTTAAATAAATGATGATCCAGAAATAATAATACGACAACGAAAAATTTAAGTATCTATGCTTCTGTTTATTTAAACGGGCTCATTTTTGATTGGTAGTAACAGTCTACTTAAATTTTTCCATCCGAATAATATAAGTAAATCCTACTGTTAAATATTTTAGTTGATGTCAAGAAAGCAACATCCATAGTTGTCAAGTAAGAAAAATACATATGAAATATTGCGTCGAAGAATTTCAATTGTCATGTGGCAGAATGACTTAAAAAAATTCATGCAAATCTTCTACATACCATATTGATGTACATATAGAAAATTTACTATACTAGGTACTGTGAACGCTAGAACTTGTGCCTAATAACTAAAATGTGTATCTAAAAGCCTTTGATTATTCAATTAACAATCAGCAAAACTCGATACTTCATGTCTGAAAAGTCGAAATATTTTAATTGCAACCTTTTAAATTAACTGGTTGAGAAATTTTTCTGTACATCCATATAGCATTATTCAGGAGATTTATTTGAAATTTTTAAAGTTATTCTGTTAAATGAAAACTGAAAATCATCTACACAATATTTCATATATATTTTTCTTTCTCGATAACTAGCAAAGCTGCTTCCTTGACATCAACAAAAATATTTAACAGTGCAGGATTTATACTTACATTATTCCAATAGAAAAAAATTTTGAACAGAGTTCTACTACCAACAAAAAGCTGAGTTCATTTAAATGAATAGGGGTAGAGATATTTAAATGTCTTATTGTCGTGTTATTGTTTATATTCTACCATCTATTTAGATAAAGTTTCGAAATAGAAAAGCAAAAATTTAAGAAAAAAATCTTAAAAGACTTAATATTATCAAGAGGCGGGGAAACCGCGAAATTTCGCAGCGCACCGCCACCCCATCTATCTCTAGTAGAAATCTGTGAAAAAGAATAAAGAATTTGTATTGTTTAGTGGTAATAAGATTATTTCATAGATGATATTATATGTGAGAATAATCAATAGAATTTAGAAGATTTTATTGGTAATAACTGAAATATCAATTATCATGTTAATCTTTTATTGATATGTGAGTCGAGAAAAAAATATAGAATTAAATATAAATCAACTTTATTGATAAACTAACTTTTAGCACATTTTATCAAAATTTCTCATTTTCATATATGATACAAAGAAACAGGAAAACATATTTTACATTAGATTAACATGTTCTAATCAACAGAAGGTAGACACATATTCATTTAAAAAAAACAACTCAATAAAGACATTAATTCAATCAATTTCATTCAAATTTCTCACTAACTTTCTATTTATTAGATCTTGATTTAAAAATGATTCGAAAAAAATTAGTTTATCACAAGTTAAACTGAATTACACTAAGATTAACCGTTTTTTGGTCTTCTTTAAATCTGTATTATGTTTATGACGATGAAAAAGATCGAATGCCATCATTTTAATTCGTCTATGTGTTTGAGTATTCATTAACATTGACTTTCTTTAAATACTTTACGAATATCTTGAATATTTCGTTCAACTTCACGAATATTATCATGATCATGAGGTAAGGTCTGACGAAAGATCATGGCAGCTTTCTCAAAATAAAATAACGCTCGTGGGAAATTGCCTTTTTCTGTGTAAACAGCACCTATTCCATGATATGTTGTTCCAACAGAATCATGCAAAGATGGAAGAGATGTTTCATAGATCTTGAGTGCCAGTTGAAAATGTTCCAATGCATTATCATATTGACGAAGCATGCGATAAGCAAGAGCAATATTATTATATATTGCACCTAAATCATAATGGTTAGTAGGAAGTAGCTTTTGTTCAATGGTTAATAATTTTTTATAGCAATCGAGTGCCTTTTGAGGTTCTTTTTCTTTTATATAGATGTGACCCATGTTCGTCAGACATGATATCATTCCTTTTTCATTAAATATTCGTTCATGAATTGCTAATGCTTCATCGAATAATTCAAGTGCGCGTTGATTTTCATTTTGGCTGAGATAAATATTTCCAGTATTGATAAGATTATTTGCAAACGAAGATTGATCTGAATTTAATACATTCATTGTATTATCACGCGATCGATGAAGCAACATACTATTTGAATCATAAACATTTTTCTGCAATGCTATTTGACTGAGATTTTGAGTGCAAATATCAACATTTGGATCATTCGGAGGTATTTCATTGAGCAAACGATGAAAATATCTATTGGCTTGATCTAATTTTCCTATTTTAGTCAGGACAATACCAAATGTACAAGCATCTATCTTTCCATCTTGATAATATACATGCTTTATATAATCAAAAAGTGTTTTAACATCATGATCATAATCGCTACATAAACTCATTTTAATGATCCACACTCGATTATCAAGATAAATGTGATTAATTCGAAAAATGGATCCTAACATCATAAGTATTTCTTCGTCATCGGACATATGATTGAATGAAGAAATGTTACAAAAAGGTCTTGTACCTTTAAGACAAGGATCAGCATCAATCTCGAATAAGACTGGTTGTAAGTCAGTAGTCGATGTTTCAACTCCAGTGATGAAAGAAAGAGCAATATCACGATTGGAACTTGTTGAGACAAATGAATTTATTGAGATAAGTTGTACTTTACTATTTTTCAATTTTTTCAACTCTTCATTAGACATTAATTGACCACGATAGATGGTAATTCTCGTTGGATATCGATTCTGTTCAAGTTGATAATGAAGATCACGAATAAAAAATCCAGACAGATAGAGTAAATCGATATTCTGCACTTGAAGAACATTATTGAATAATCTATAGAGAAAAGAATCTCTTGTATACCAAGATATGGCTTGATTAGATGAATAATTTGTTTCAAAATCATTAATTATGTTTAATTTTGATTCATTACCGAAATGATCCTTTTTACACAAAGAAATAAATTCGATTTTGTCTTTTGAAAAAGATTTCATTTGAAGTAAACAATCAATTAGAACTTGTGATTGAACAAATCGATCATTAAGTTCACTTATTGATTGATCTCGATTATTATTTGCATGAAAAATATTGATTGAGAATGCTTCTTTCAATCTATCATGATTTATTCGTCTTTTCTGTGTCGATTTTTCAGTTGATAGAATGAGTGTTACAAGTTGATTTAAGTCCTCGGTTACATATTTGACCTGAAACATAAGATCAATAAATACAATCGAATCGCGACAATAGTTCTGACTGAGAGATACATTCTTTTATTTCTTAGAGTCACACATACAGTTGATTTACATAAAAATATCTAGTAGTAATACATCTTTGTATCACTTAAAATGCTATTAAATTCTCAATAATATATATTCCAGATGTTCAATCAGTTTTTTCGAATATACATCTTAAGTATTCAATGTGTAACTTACTTTTGAGAATTGTTTTGTCCATTCTTCGAGTCGCTTATTCATGCAATAAACATAAATTGAGGAGACTTGTTCAAGTTCATGTATACGAGGCGTTATATGCCGACCTAGTCGGCCGTTTACAATCAAAATGACTCGATTTTCTTTCGATAAAGATCTAATATAATTCTTGCATTTGTTCTCATTCTTAAATATCTTCAAATGATGGAATGATGCACGAAGTAAGCGCTGAGCATTCATATTTTGTACTGTGTCATTCACTGATGTATCGAACCATACAATAGAAAGTTTCGTACTATTCGATGCTGTTGATGTTTGAGCGGCTCCCATTTCAGTGTGTTTATTAAACTAGAAAATACAAAAAAAAAAGTAATAACTATATATTTGATTATATATTTCTTTGCATATGTTCAGTTTTAGTAATATTAATCGCATGCGAATTAAACTAAGACAACATTACACTTCAATATAGTAGTGATTGAAAGAAAGTGGGAGTTGCTAATCAAAAATCGCATCCATACAAGAACTGAATGAAATCCTTTATGCAGTAGATTTGTGCTCTACACATATCAAAAAGCTCAAAATCTTAAAATTCACATAAACTGATCATCATGAGTGATCTTATTATTTATTGCTTTCTTTGAGCATGTATACATCAAGGATAAATGATAGTTTTCCTAGAGTGTCATAAGACTTTCACTGCAAAATAGCTGTTAGCGCAATTGGTGTGGGATTAATATGTAAAACATGATTGAACTGTTTAGATGGTACAAGGTCAGAAGTAAAAAACCAGCATTCTTTCACTGAAAACGCTCTTGAAATCTAACTATATAGTGATTTGTCAACATTAATGTGTGACATCTAAAAAGAATAATTCATCTATATCTTGATACAAAGTAAATTTTGTGTGACTATACTGTAGAAATATGTCAATGGAATCTGCAAAGAGACGTATTGTTCCTTATTTTGAAAAATTTTAAATTTTATTAGTAAAAATCATTCTTTTTATTGAAGAAAAAAAAACATAATAAAACTATAGAGAAACTGCAATACCTTCACTTTTTAAAATTTGTTTAATGCATCTCTATACCTCTTAGAAATTTTTCTTTCACTCTCTCCGTTCTCTTCCAACCGCCACATTCATGCAGGTATCCACTTTAAAAAGCAAAAAACAATACAGTCTGCTTGTTATTGAAGCTGTTAGGCAAACATTAATATGATTGATAGAAACAAGAGAAAGAATTTTTTATTATTTTAACGCCTCTACCTGAGGACACCACTAGAAATGCATTGCCGGTAATAAGTAGACCTTGATGAAGCATAACAAAGTTGAAATGGATTCATTTGCTCGCACCTTTGTGCATGAGATATCGAATTTTTTACAATGTATACGAAAATATTGAATGAAACAAGAAATGATTGTTTTTATACAAAACTGTAGATTTACACTGAATAATGAAATCTTTCTCGGTTTTGTTGTACTAATTGTCCAATTTTATCAATAACACTTATATTTGCTGTTCATTAGTTTAAGAAATATTCAAAATTTTTTGTTTTATTTCACATGCCATTTTAAACCATAGAAGTCTTACAGAAGAAAATCAATGAAACACGAGAAAATGAAGAATTTTAAATCTTTCTTGGGCTGATGGACAACAAGCAGAAACGTTATTAATAAGATTGGAGCTAGCTCATAATTCAGAACAGATTGGACGGTTAGTGTTTTTTTTGTGACATCTCAACGATACACATGAAAGTTACAGTTCCTCGATCACAATTCTTCTTTGTTGCAAGAATTGAAATTGTTACGCCATCCTCACCCTCAATGCATGTTCATCCACTTTCTCATATCTTAAATGTTTTATTAATTATAAAGATGAGAAACAATACTGCTATATTACAAACCAGTTTTTTCCTAAACGGCACTATCAATTTATTTTAGAGTATTGATGCAATTTTGAGTGACATATTCCATAATAAAGTTCCTGGAAGATTTTTTGTTTTTGATTTCCTTGAAGTCATTAAGCAATAAGACACCAACCAGAGCTGTTAACGGGCGACTTTTTTCCAGCCTGACTTGTCCTGATTTACATGTTGTGCTAAAGTGTGGTTCAAAATTTTCGATCCGTCTCTCAGTAAATCGATGATATCTATGAGAATATTATATGTAATTGTTGATCAAAACATGCCATTTCGTAGAAGACAACTTGAGTTATCATTTGAAAAAAAATAGCTTGAAGCTAATAAAACTATTAATATATTATAATAATTTTACTATAGATATCGGGAAAAACAAAACTTTCTCGAATTTTCCACGAAAAATATAACGTAAAAAATTTAAATTTAAACTATCTTTTTGTAAATGATATGTTTTGATCAACAGTTACATATAAGTTTTTCATAGATATCATCGATTTATAGAGAGAAGGATCAAAAATTTTGAACCACGCTTTAAGCTGTTTAAATGTGAGACCGGATGAATTTCTATAATCGATCCAACCCGGCCGGCATCCGACCAGATTATTTTCAGAGTTAAACTAAGCAAACTTCGGCAAAAATAGTAATACATAAAAGAGCATTTCTGATATGAAATGGTTAATGAGATGAAGCTTCCAATAATAAAAAAATGGAAGAGCCAGTTATATCATATAAAGTTGCAAGGCATCCGCTTTTCATATTGAATGCGAAGAGGAATTAGTCGATTACATATGACTCGCTCATTTACCTCATATAAAATGCGAAAATCACATTCTCAGTAACTCGACGGCTGATATCCGATAATCTTATGCACTACTTTTATCCAAGAAGTAATTAATTGAATAGGTGAAAACCGACGAATTTTGCAATAAAACTCATTTGGAGCTTCATATGAGGTAATAGTGAATAGAAAAGAACGAGTAATTCTAGTTCATTTCGTCTCTGTGTGAATGAATAATTTACTATGATCCGGCTTCTTTTCGATCAAAGCTGCATCGAAAATTTTTAAATCGATTCTGTTGATTATCAAAAAACTTCAATCACTTTAACAAAGATGTAATTGCAAGAAACACGTCAAAATATAACAGAATTGACCGATAATGCGGACTTTTTCACTATTTCCATGAATTTATTAAACTCATCTTGTCGAAAAGCAACAAGGCTGTGGCTTTCATTTATCGATTTCTTTTTTTTTCGAATATTCTACTAATCATCTGTCGACACGAAAATACTAGAGACAAATCGTTTTTTTTTTAGAAAATTACCAAACACGAGCAAAAATTTGATTCTATCTCATCAATTTGTCGAACCAGTTCCGACTTATCGTCAACTCGTAATGCCATCTCATAATTTAAGTTGAATATTGAAGAAATAATACTACATCGAATTCCAGATTAACAACTCTTCTAGCCTGGCGTGATGGTCAACTCTATTTCAAAAGAAATAGAATGAGAGAAAAAAAACAGTTTTGGTAACAGATTTTACAGGACGATAGTAGCTGCTAATATAAAAGTTTCATAATTAATTACAGCGTTCTCGCAATAAAGCAACAGGAGGTTTTGTAATGAGGGTGACAGCAATAACAGACCTTATTTTGCAGAAATGGCATGCTTTTCGTTACAAAAAGCATGTAATGGTACATATCAAAACACAAATTATGATCACGCTGCAAAATTCTTTACAATAACCCTGATTTGTGGCGTTACGAAAGTTCTGTGCTTGATGAAATCAAGGATTTTGTAATGGACCATAATTTTCGAAAGCCCTGTCAAAAAAATCATGACGAGTTGCAACGTTCTCATATGAATCAATATGTACTGCACATTACGCAGCGTAGATAATGATTCGGAGTACACTTATTATGATCTCTGAGAACAGTTGAAAAGGTCGTCGAGTAGGTAACTTGGAATTATCTATATAATAAACACGCTTATACTTACATTCGTGAGGGTTACTTTTCTGATCCTGTACACGAATATCTTTTATCTCGAAGAATCCAGAAAGAGAAATAAAAAATGATCAAACAGTCTTTTCAATTTTGAAACATTGCACTCGATGATTCTTGAGGTCAGTTACATACAGGTTGCCATGATTATCAAAAGACAAACACATAGGCCGCCGAAACTGATCTGTTCCATCCCCTGATCCGTTTCCACCCGCAATGACGTCACCCATTTTCTGCCCCTTGTGCCATCGTGTCACTCGAACATTCTGGCCCTCTGCCACGTATAGAGTGCCTTCTCCGTCGACCACAATTCCTCGAGGATGCCATAATTGTGTGAAATGTTCCCGAGCCCCAGCCACGATGATGCCTTCTGTCGTCCCTTTCATCCACTTCATCACACGATCATTGTTGTAAGCCGACACGTAAACCGTACCTTCACTATCGACGAACAAGTAGAGGGGTAAGTTGAGTTGGTGAAGACCATCTCCACGTCCATTTCCACCTGCTACGACTGCACCTGTCATCATTGTCTCTCCTCGTTCATATCGTCTCACTTCATTTTTCTCTGTATCAGTAACGTAAAGATTTCTTTCATGGTCCATCGCTAAGCCCCAACATGCGATGTTGTCGATGATCATTTCTCCTCGGGTGGTACCATTTTGAAGAGACCATCGCATTAATCGCCGATTTTCCATATCACAAATGATGAGGGAGTTTGTTTCTTTGTCGATTAGCACATCAGTTGGTTGATTCAGCTGATCCAATCCGTATCCTTTTTTATCGCTACCTGCCACCTTACGTCCCTCCTTCTCACCCATCTTCCAGGCCATAATGCGGTGATTCAATCGGTCAGCGATGAAAATGGTGTTGTTCTCGTTATCCACAGCGATACCGCTGGGATAGTAAAGCTGATTGGATGCACTTCCTGATCCGTGACCTCCAGCAACGGTGACTCCATTTCGTACCCATCTAACATTAAGAGGAATATTAGGAATGCCTATAACGAAGAGAGAAAAGAGTCGGAGAAGTGCTCCATTCATTGAGGAAATCTGCGTTTCATGTTCGCAAAATCTTTTGAGGATATGGAGAAAAGAAGAGTTTATGTGCAATTTCTACTACAGAATAGAAAAAAATTTACTGTGGCACCCACACTTGTGAGATTAATTTCTCTGGGACAATACATCCAGTTGGGCTGAGATTTTGGGTTTATTCCTATCTTACATGACCATATCTGTTGTAAAAATATGAGCTAAATCGATGACCTGGATTAAGGAATTTTTTGCTATAACTCATGGTGGCTCTCGTGCAAAAACTCCTAAGAATACGCTCACTAGCACAATTATTCTGAGCTGATGACATAAGAAACGCGTTGGTTAAAGCATACTTGTGATAGTCTTCTGTATATCGAACAAATGCAACTGGTGTACTGTATATCAGTAAGTCGATGGATGGCACACTAGTGGGTCGTCGCCATCGTTGCATTTCTAACATTTACTGTTCTCGCCAACAGTTGGGTTAAATCGCCTTGAAAGAGATTCTATTCAATTACTAAGGAGATGAAAAATGAAAGAAAATCTAGCGAAGTTAATCCATAGCCAACAAAAGTTCTCTGAGAAAAAGGAGAAAAAAAGAACAATATTGTTTGGTTAGAATTAAGAAGAGAAAGAAAAAAAATTATGTTTTTAATGATCTCAATGAGGGTTCTCAAACAAGTTTTAAAAAAAACTGTACTATACAGTCAAATCTGTGTGCTCTGAAATTTGGATGGATCAAAATGTCTTCAGCGAAAAGTTTATTTTCGCTAGGGAAATTCGGTTCTACGATAACAATTCTATGGAGTCTCATAGCTCGCTAGTTTTAGTGACAGAAGTGATTAGACAGTTAGAGGCTTTCCCTTTTAAATTTTTCCATTGATGTTGGATATTAGAGATAAATGCACGAAATAAGGAACTGATGTATGCATTTTTAATGTTTAGGACTACATAAATATCTTTTAGAAGGCTGAATCTCATTTGTAGTACCATAAGACATATTTAGGTAGATAATACTTAACAAATTCATCAAGACTGAGCAATTCGATAGTATTACCATCATATTGCTGTTTGTAAGAACTAACAAGTCCATTGTTATATATTTCAGTAGATTTTAGACATAAAAGACAAGTCATTCGAACTTGAGAAAAGACAAACTGACTATTAAATACCTCTAGTTGATTTAGTTGCACCAGTACTTGTAGTTAAAGCATTATTTGACAATGGTTTTTCTACCATTTTCTGTATCTTATGATCAGCTTCAATCCGAAAAATAAGTTCTTGAAATTCAACAACAATAGCTTTAACCTATGAACAAGTAATCATAAGAAGGATATGAAACTATTCAGTCTAATTTTTACTTTTTTAAACTTGCGAGCCCATTGTTCATTTCTTTCCTTGTCCATGCAATACACATAAATTGATATAATTTGTTCAAGTTCATGAACTCGAGGAACTATTTCTTGCCCCAATCGACCGCTCACAATCATGACTAATCGATCTGTTTTAGATCGTTCTTTAATATATTCTTGGCACCGTGCAATGTCTTGAAATTTCTGGAAATGATTAACAATCGAACTTAGTTTTTGTTCAGTATCTCGAGTATCTTTGGCATTAATATTAGAATCAACCCATAAAAGACAGGAAATTTCGTGGTGCTCTTCGCCAGCGTCTATGTGAAAATCATCAATTGATAAAATAGGGCATGATATGTGAGTGTAGCTATCAATTAATTTGTCTTCATATTCACACTCTGCTTACTATTCTTAAATTAAACATTCAATAAACAATCGATGTTTACTATGTCGTCTGAGAAGAAAAACTACGAAAATACAATCGACGGTGAATTCTTATCGAAAATTACTTCAGACAGTCTTGTTAAATGTGCTTTTCCATTTTCTTCTTCCCGATTGAAAATAGACTATCTCTAATCGATACAACTGGCAATGGTTTCTAAGTGGAAAGTCATGATCTTCATAGCAATTATTTCATCTAATTTTCGCTACTGACTGCGAACTTTTCTAAGTGAGCCCAATTACAACTTTTTTTATTAACCGATTTTATTAGATCTAGATAAATAGGGAAAAGAGAAAGAGAAAAAACCAGACAATGATGCAAAACGAACTTTCGATAGTTTTTCTTCAAGGAGTTCAAAGTTAATCGTAGACTTCGAATGAATTTTTTATTTGTTTTTGTCACGCTGTACTATGAGTCATTCAATGGCAAGAGAGAGATCAAAACGAAATGCTTCGAATAGATTGACCGAATCCAGAAAAGATTCTTACCTATGTTTAGGCGTTGTGCTTCAACTTCAACCTAACTCTTGCAAGGGAAGCGAAATATTCAGTATGCATAAACCAAATACACGAAATAGTCTTTAGAATGAAGTTTAGTACACGGTCACTGGAAAGCTAGAAAACTCAACAAGGTAAACAGAGATATCCGTAGTACAAGGTGACAATAATGGTGCGAATACTGTTCTAGCATCTGAACCTGGCGGGAAGCACTGGTAGGCCGAGCTATAGGACGAGATGTGATAATTGTCATACCCTATGTCCATGTAATATCTAAAAGGCTATAAGGGTTCGAATATTTTGTGGACAAAACTATACTTTTAGACTTATGACCAGGTCGCCAATGATTCTAAGTTTTGATATGGGCAAGAAATAAGGAACAACTCACGCTTTTACTACTATTTCACCATCACCTACATCCATACTTACATCCACCGAAGATGCTTGACTAAGAAGTAACCTTCTAGTGTACACATAACTTCAAGAAGCATTTCGTTATATGCTTTGAATAACAACTCTCAAATGATAATCATTTTTTTTCCAGTGCTTGTAACAGAGTCTCAAGCAAGATTCCGTTTTCTGATTACATTACTATCTTGTGTGAAGGTGGATAGGTCTGCTCTCCATAGCTTCACGAGCATCTATTGGCACTCATTCTACTACACAGCGATACACTCATACCCACACTCCATCCACTTCTTAACAGTTCCTTTATGTTATTACTTCCGCTTGGAGATTATAAGGTAGAACTTCAGGTGAATGATCAATTTGTAAAGCAAGAAGAAAACTGCTCTCATTATGAAGTTTATTTGTGCTAAAAAAAGAGTCATTTGTTAAAAAATGCAACTGAAAATTACTAATGACTTTTTAGAACAATTTCAACTGATTCCTTACCTATCGATTTTAATTCTCTAGATCTGATGATTGAGCCAATAGTTAATGTTGAGTCTAAGATTTCTGGAGCAGTCACAGGCTCAAGGAGTGGAAATGGCGTTTTAATTTCTTTCAGTTGAATCATATGAACGTCGTCTGCTGCTTTTAAATAACCGACTACTTCAAACTGTGTTCCAGCAAGGAGGAGAATTTCATCTTCAGCGGCATAGTCGGAATGTGTACGAATCTTCTTGCTGCTGAATGAGTCAATAGTAAACATAGTACGGGGACCATTTCTTCCAAAAAATGTATCAGACTCTAAGACTTTAATTGAAGTAGTACACGAGCTGAAACTCCACCAGACGATCTTCTTCTTATTGGCATATAGAGTACTTAGATCCTTCGCCACACCGCGATAGATAAATCGACACTTGGATGGAAGCCGAGAGAGGCCGGTAAGAAAGAGTTTAAGGTAAAGAAAAAACGGTTGGAGCTTTTCTTGACGATTAGGTTGATCACAGCGCAGAAATGCATTTAGAGTAAAATAGAGACACTTCTCCCTTGGTTCCCATTCCATCGTATATAGGCGAATAGCAGCTGATTCATCTATAGACAGGTCATCTGTACGTGAAGATTCAGTCGTTTTTTCTTTAGCCACCCATGCCATTCGGCGAATATCTGGTACGAAAGAGACAAGAGGTTCAACAGCTTGTTCCAACGAGACGAGTGGCATTTGTTCATATCCTTTAATGGGTGTCAGCATCTTCAGTGGTTCAAAAGAAACGTCGTCAGCTCGAAAAACTGCCATAGGCACTGCATTGCGTGTAGTCATCCAGATTACAACAAATTCTAGTCAAGTATTCTGAAACAACAAATGCCTTAGTTTCTTGTAAAACAGTCTTGTTCGAATAGTCTTTCGATAAAGAGGTACACACAAAAATCCATATAAAAATTATTTCTTACCGTTCTATCTATTTATTAACTGATAAAATAAAACCGTATGGTGCGTATTCTTCATGTGCGCGATATTTACTCAGGAGATAAGATACGCAATGATGATGTGTTTGTCGTATTCTTCTACTTTTATAAGAAAGTTCGTGACAGGATTTATTATGGTCACCGCTAAAAAATCTTTGAATTTTGATTGTTATGTTTCAAATGAAAGGTCTGGTCCAACTATAGGCATATCCAAAATATTAAACAATTCTGTTGTTCTCACACTAAATAAAATTCGATTCTTAATTTTATCCTATTTCTATTCTAATCGATTCCAGTCAATCTAATAAATTCCAAGAAAAGACTTTGAACCACCATTAAATGAAAGATTCTGTTATTCGTATGAGAGAGTTTGTTTCAGAATGGTGCTTTACTTAACTTCTAACGTATTTGACGAAGTATCCAATGATTGATTATTCATTTAATATTAGTTTAGAATATTTATTAGTCTGGTCTGAAAGAGTCGTATGAAGTGAACCAATGTTGATGTCCACCATACTGGAACCCATAGTCCACATTTTATCTTCTTTTAAAATATACAACTCAGAAAGTTATCAAAAAGTATCGCTGACTGTCGTATGCGTTTTAAAAAAGTTTCAGATTGTTTTCTTGACCTTTCTCAGGGGCACGTAGTGGTGATACTCTAATATTTTAACGGTTATCAAAGAGTATCCTTCATAATTTTCTAAGGTCTACCGAGGGTATCTTTCATAACCTTTAAAGGACCATCCAGAAATACTTTCACTAACTTTTACAGGACTCTTCTACCCTGTAAACTCGAAAATAAGTTATAAAATTTCATGAAGGATATTGTAGGAATGCCTACATGAATTCATCAATGAATTCCTAACTTTTTGTATTAAGATACTTAAAACATTAAAAATATGAAATTTGATTTTCTTATTAGAATATTGAAAGTGAATTACTATAGGCATTCCTAAAATTTGAGTTTGGATTTAGTGATTCGAATATATTCCAAAAACTTAGAAAATCGAATTGTATTTTATTCCCATCATGAAATATATATAACTCATGATAGAATAAAATATAAAATATAATAAATAAAAAATAAAACAATAAAAGAAAATAATAAAAATAATAATAATAAGTGACTATGTACACACGTGTACATAGCTGACTGACTATATACATATATGTGTACATAACTCGTCGGCTATGCACACTTGTGTGTACATAGCTGACTATATACACATACGTGTATATAGCCGTTTGGCTATACACACACAGGTAGATATAATCAACATATTAGTAAATATAAAATCATATTATAGTATTATGTGTGTTTGTTGGTTAATATAAATCAAATATCTAAACTTTTTCATAATTTTATTAATACTTTATTACATACGAATAAGGTATAAATCAAATAGTACAACTACACAATTATAAAAAAAATTAAGTCAAATAAAAATCACCAACTCAATAGCATATCTGATGCTTTCTCTCTTTGGTTCTAAACGAAATAATTAAATTTCATTATTTTCAAAACATTTAACATAATGATCACGTAAAATATATCTGATCATAAAACATTAAAGATAGAACATCTCTTTCTCTTTTAGTATAGGGATAGCGTCGGATCCTCAACTACTATACCAGATGGATACTCTGACATTCTCAAGTGCTGCTCTATAAGGATGGTCTTAAGTTTTTAACTGTTGTAATAGCGAAATACCGATACTAGGACAATTCGTTGCAATTATATAATCTAATTATAATTTAACATTATTTTTTCATTGATGAATTGACCTGTTTAGTTAAATTTGAAACATGATTCAATAAGTATAAAAATTGTAGGAGATATTTTTAATGATTAGACTTCGGTTTTTAATTTTGAGTAGTTCATAATCATTTTGTACATATAAAAAGTTAGATTATTTGAATTATATCATCAGTTAAGTTTTTCTCATAGAAGTAGAAGTGGCACTGCATTTTTCTTTTAATTTCTATCGTATCTCAAGACTTACGACATACAAGAAAATATTTTCAGAAGATGAGTGAAACTTCATGCTCATTGAGAAAAATCGACTTTAACATGATCAGAAAAACTAATTGTTGATCAAATCCTTTTATTAAGTTTCTTTATGTAGCGTACAAATTTTATTAGTACACAAACTATTATCTCTTTTTTTACATATTCAAAATTCAACCAGTTCGAATTAATCAATGATTTGTATGGTACTAGGACTACTTTTGATGATATCTCACGTCTGACGTTTTTGCATCTCATCGATATGAATCATGAAATAGAAAACAGATCCCTTTTTTTT
>JAJEKB010020966.1:402040-476101 GCA_022393335.1 Macrotrachela quadricornifera | reverse complement strand
CCATATAAATTCGTCCATCAAGAAAATGATAATCTGCATAAATAATGGTATCATTGGTTGAGCTGATTGGTTCAGATTGATTATTATTATGAATGGTTGTATCTTAATATAGAAAAATGAATTATTAAATTAGAAGCTTTTTGATGAAGATTTGTTCTTTATTGTTGAAGTAGAAGAGAATATCTGATTGATTTTACCGTTTATTGAAGTACGACTGCGCTTTTGATGGATTTTATTCATGAAATGTACTGGAAATGAATTTGATGAATGATAAAATGAAATGACAATATGATAAACAAACTATAGAAAATGATAGATTAAAGTAATAAAAGATGTTAAATAGATTTGAAATACGTACAACACATTTGTAGATATACATCTTGAATGATTGTAAATGAAAATGTTCATTTCGTTGTTTTTTATTTATTTCTTGATAAAGAATGGACAAAGAAAAATGTAAGTGAAATGTGATCGAATCATCTTATTTGTTTTCGTGGAAGATGATTGATGGGAAAAAAGCCAATCGTTTTGTTTGATTGACATTAAGAAATTTAGCTGGATATCATCGAGATGATGAGAAAAATTTTTTATATTACCGTTCAGCTCATGAAATGGTATTTGTTTTTCTTTGAAGAAGAAAAACAATATTATTGGCAAGTATTCTTTAGAACTTTGAGATGATTGTATGATAATATAATTTGTTTATTGTTCGTAGTATGTTCACAAAACGGAAGTGCTCTCAGTGATTTGTCTATGCTGGAATATACTTTACTGATATGTTCACAGATCACACATAAATTAGAATGGTTCGAAGGAAGAGTTTTTTCGTGCATATGGGATGCTGTTTCGTAATATGAAAGTGCCATGATGTACTGATTCATGTTGCAATAAGTTAGATCTATTCTGCCGTACAATTTGATCAAATCGGAATGATGAGAAGGAGGAGGTTTTTGCTTAGTCTTAAATGCTTTTCGATAAGAGAACAGTGCTCTGGAATACTCTCTCATGTTACAATATGTTATACGAATATTATCATAGAATATAATTTAGTGAAAATCATTTTGTCAAAGAGTTTTCTGATAGATTTCAAGTGTTATTTTATAATATTTAATTGATTGTTTCTGTTCTTTTTGATCGTCTTTAACTCTTTCAAGTTCCTAGTAAATATGTGCTTTTTCTTTGTTATCAATAATATGTTAAAGAATGATTTCATAAATGTGTTGAGTCTGTCTGAGTTGACCCATTTGAAAGTGCAGTCCATCCATTTGATTCATCTCTTCGCGTATACAAAAGGTGATCAGACATAAATCGTTTTCGTTGTTCATATCGACGAATTAATCTGCATAATAAACAAAATATTCACTAAATCCGATTTGTAGATAGCACGCCATGCAAAATTGATAGAAATATCATAATTTTTAGTTGTCGATAAAGAGTTATATAAGGATAATCAATCCACCTTTTGTTTTCATCATTTAGTTAAAATCTATTTTTGCCATACTTTGTCCACAATGTCATAGCTATGTCCATCATTCATATATTATGATTAAGCATGTAATATAGAAAGCATTCATATATGCACTATAAAATAGGTATTTTATTGCGATACTCTTTTCTAAATTGTTCAATATTGGTGTAAATCATGGTTATTTTCGACGAAATGTTCGTGACAGTGGTCAATAAATTGTTGAATGTGTTTCTCCTCAAATTGAATTATTAATAATATGTCTTTAAGAATTTGTGTGTACATCAATGAATGATTCAGTTGATCGAAATTTCTATTCAAAACGTCACTATCTGTAGCTACAAGACTGATAGAAATATGATTGTGCTTGTATTGTATATTGAGAGTCCTCGTTGCTTTCATTAATGCTATTATCTAACCAAATTATCTGAACATTTCGAATCATTCGTTCTTCCATATGTCGACGTATTGTGATATTTCTTGAAGTTATTAATTTTCTTCGTCGAACATCTTGTAAGCAAGAACTTTGACTAGATTGAGAGCACAGGTCTTATAAAATCTTCTCTGACATATGTATGATCTAATATGGTTACTAAAACTGATCTATGAATGTCTATAAACACTTCTGAAATAACTTCTCTAATGTGAAGTTTTACGCTGAATCTGAATTCGAAGTTAGATTACTGCTAAAAATATAGGAAGTTCAGCTAATGGACAACGATTATTTCGGAAAACTTTTGAAATCAATGCTTTCATCATCATTTTTGAACAGTTTAGCAAAAGCTAACTTCAAAAGCTGAAAAATAATTTTTAAAAAACGTTAGGAAATCAAGATCTTGGGTACAGATTGCTCGTTTTTTTATGATAAGCGTACAAATGAATTTGTTCTCAAGATCTAATTACAAACATCTTCATTCAAGATAATGTGATTATCTTGTACACAAATTTTCAAGATCTGTTCACATATCTGTGCCTAAGATCTTGATTAAGATCATAGATATAAGATATCAGATCTTGCTTACTTGTTGTTTCACTGAGCTTGTGATTGTTCATAATATATTGAATTTCGATTGTATTTACTGTCGTAGATATAAAAAAAACTGTCTTTATATATGTCTCTTTCGATGGTGAATCTTTCCTTTGATTTAGGCAGAAATCAGTTTGAAATTTGTGAAATATCAAATTGGATGATGAAAGCGTTTACTTTCCATCAAAAACTGTTATAGATCTATTGATGCATCACACAGATTGACTCTTATACTGATCTTTTTCGGATAAATAGGAAAGGTTCTTTCATTTTTTTTTATATGAATAGAGAAAACATTAAACATGTGCTTTTATGTCCTTGAGGTTTCTTTCACCGCTAGTAATCATACAGTGATTAACATTCCGATGAATCCTCAAACTTCAAAATTAGACACAAATACAAAGGAACTTCGTCCTATTATTCGAGAATTTAGTTTGAACACATCAATTCATAGCATTTCAGGTATGACATGTAATGAAAGCCTATACAATCGTGTTTACTGATCTATTATATTCCTTGTGTTCACTCAGTATAATACTCTATTTTATTACACGGTCAATTAAAGCATATTTTCAATATGCCACTCAGACATCAATAGACATTATTAATGAATGGTCCCAAGCTTTTCCAGCCGTGATCATTTGTAATTATTCTCCATTCCGCTATGATCGATTTATAGAACCCTGTTTGAATTATACATATAAATACAACAATTTCACAGACAGAAACATTTTCTCTTTCAAGACAAATTGAATGTATTTATGCTTTTCTACAATATGAACTCAATCACAATGAACCTTTAGATGACCTCTACTATTCACTCGATTCAATGTTAATCATATGTGTCTAAAATGGAGCGAGTTGTTCTACCAATGATTTAGTTCATTTTATATTACCTGTTTATAGTTGCTGTTATACATTCAATGCCCAATCAAATCATACTAATAATAGTAAATTACATTATAACAATGAAAATGTAGCCTTTGGCAAACTTGAACTCAACCTTTATGTACATCGTCATCAATATGTTCCGTTCTATTTCGACGATAAAAGTTTATAGATGATCAAATTCTTATATAGCGTTACTATATAGGTGCGAATATCGTAGTGATGCTTTATAACAACATACAATTGCTTCTTGTTGATGTGGCAAGTATTCCCTTAGTGCTGCGACGAAAGTATAAGTTAGGCTATACCAATAAAACCAACATATTTTTAGCTTCACTTTATACAACATGTAAGGATAAGGTGACTCCCGGAACGCAAATTATGTTTGATCAATTTTCAAGTGCCGATAACACCTATGGTGAAGAGATATGCTTTAAGGTAGCTGTGCAAAAATTTACGTACGTGTGTGATCGGTGCAATTATGATCTATTTTATGAATATTTCCCTTATTTCTAGGTACCAACTATGTGGTTGCGTTAATCCTTTTGAATCGGTCGCTTGTTACATTGCTATTTTTGGTACTAATAATATCATTCGTGTGTCTCTGTGTAATTTATCTGATTACTGTTATTCTGGATCAACTGAGAAAATCCAAACTATACCTTCCATCTCGATTAGAATTGTTGCAGATTGTGATTTACAATGTTTTAGTATTGAATTCGTGATGTCATACTTTGTCTATTAATTGGCCAATTAAAAAGCAAGCCGAGATTCAAACCAATTATCTTATTATGGATGTTGTATGTGAATCCACTCGAATAATGAGCTTTATACATCAAGCAGCAATCAGGGTGGCCGATGTTCTCTCAAATGTCGGCGATCAAACTGGTTTATGAATTGATATAAGTTTTCTTTCATTGTTGCAAGTTATAGAAATACTTTATCGACTTGTTCGACATCAGTGTTAATGTATTCGAAAAAAATTATTGAAATAAACATCAGTACAAACAAAATATAGAATCAATTGCATCGTACAAATGAAACTAAAACTCTTCACTACTCTGTAAAGACACTTTTCTGTCTTGTGAAGTTTTTTCGAAAATTTTTTACAACAAATACAGTTATGCATTCAAAAATCTGTCATCTTAATCAAAGACCTATTATTTTGACACGTCTGTTATCTTCCAATTGACGACTCAATAATTATCAAAATTGGTTCACATTATCACATCGATTCAATGTTGATATCAACAATAGTCGAAATAACGCGTGGAACCTAATGAAAGAGCAAAGATTTGGAACGCTCAGCATTTTCTGGGTAGCAAAGAATCCAACAGTCACAGCAATTCACCGATTCAAACAGTTACTCATTTTCATCCATTTTTCTACAGTATTTCTCCATCAACAACTACTTAAGATCAAAAGATGGAGTCTAAAGGACTTGAACATCTAAATATGTTTTCTCGTCAGTGAAACTAAGAAAATCCTATAAGAGTTCATGTTTCTGCTTTGCTCAACCAGAGTTATAATGGTTTTAGTGAGTTTTTGGCTTCTGAACTAGCAAATTCATGGAACATTCAATTACGATACTGTTATCTGAAATATTGCCAACAAATGAGTCTAATGGGCAGTTGAATATGCTAAAAATTTCAGCTCAAACGAATCTGTTTTTCTTAATATGTCGAATATCTAAAGAACCCTTATATAGATATATCACGAGGTAAACTATAGAATCAAGCTTCCATAGATTATTTTTATATCTCAAGAAAAATACATTCATTTGAACTGAAATTTTGAGAATATTCAAGTACAATTGAAATCTATCAGTGCGTAAAATTTCAGATGGAAATATTGTAAATAGCTTTTTAATGAATAATTGACTCAGAAACCGAAAATCAAGTAGATTGGTCATGAATCTTGTTGGGTGAAGCATGAGCACGAACTTCTACCCAATTTTTTCAGTTTCACTGAGTCCCACTCTTAGCCAAAGTATGGGATCGAACGATGCCTGACAGTTACATCTGCTTCCTCATCAGTTATTTAGTCACAAATTATAATAATTTGTCTTTGTTGTGTATAACTATAATAATTATGACGAATTGCTGTCAGATTATTCTCCTTCGAAAGTTTGATAAACAAAGAGAAATGTCATTCGTCTCTGCTTTATTCTAATTAAATTATTTCGTTCTTATTATTTGATCGACTTCGTTAATGTCAATACTAGCAAATAAACATTGACAATGACATCTACGACTAAACAAATATAAATAAAATAAAATTTCTTTTTGTCCACCTAGCATATAGATGTAAATTAATAACGATAAAACAATATTTCGAAGCCTTTTGTTACTCAGTTTTCATTTTATGAAATAGAAAAAAAATATGCTCGAGATTTTAATTTCAGTAATTACAATACTACGACTATTCTTTTCTTTCTTGGAATAAGTGAATAGAAATTGTCAGATAAGTACATTTTTTTTGCGCTTTATGTTACAGAAAAAGTAGACAATGACAGCATTGATAAGCAAGCTTCCCCAAGTAACAAAATTATTGAGAAACCATGTTGTAGTAAGTTTCAAAAATGATTATTAGAATATTCAATCGATTTAACTCTTATTATTCTCAGGACTCTTCATCACCACTACAATCAGCAAACAATAATCAACTTGATTTATCTGGCGTTCAAATAACAAAACTAAAATCATCAGAAAATCATGTTAATAAACATCATTCTTTAAGAAAAAAGCTTCTTACCAAATTAAAGAATCAGCAACAGGTATCACACAATATTTAATAAATATTAAAAAAGAATATTTATCCATACTTTGATAATATGTAGGTTATATCACCAACAAAGGCAACATGTATAGAAAAAGTTCAACTTGAAGAGAATCACAATATACAGCAACAACCAGAATCGCCTCAAGTGACTAAAATTCAAAAATCAAAGGTAATTGAATGTGAATCAAATTCATTGTAAAAGAAATTTATAGTAAAAAATCCTATTAAAAAGTATAGTATGATCCTTCTTTAATTTTTCATTATATTTATATCAAATCTAAAGAGAACATCAAATTATTGACGAATATTTTTTATGTAATATCATCAGACTTTAGTCAAATATTTCGAAATCAATCATATCCATAGTTATTATTCAATTGTATATTTTTAGAAAAAATCATCATTTAAAATATACGATGCTTCTGATTTTTCCAACGTACAAATAACCAAAGTAAATTAACAATGTACAGAAAAAAATTAAGAATATTTATAAACATACTTTTAATAGACACCTGAAATGAACAAAAATGAAAATGAACAGTCTACACCTAAGACAAAAGTTCGTAATTGGTTAGAACATGAACAATTAGAACAAGTATTATTATCCAACTGTTTATTAAATAGTATCATTTTTTAATTGTATCTATCATATTGAAGGTACTTGTAACGCCGAAAAAACAACGTAGAAAACAAAAAATTGAAAATGAAGGAAGTATAAATGAACAACAGTCAACATTTTCAAATTCAACAAATAATAAATCAATCTTATCGGATGAGGTATGTATTGTACATACGTATTAGAATATATACCAATAGATCTTTTATCTTATTGATATAATTGAACGTAAAACATGATATCGTGTTTACATTTTATTTTAAAATGGAAATAAGCCTTTTTCATTTAATATAGAAACATCAAACTTCTGATTTATCTCCATCTCAATTGACAAATATTAAGTATCATCATTTGTTACCGAAGAGTTCATCCGTAAAACCAACGAATTATTCATCTTCAATTAGTAGTCCTAGAATGGAGGTAAGTCTATTTTTTATTTATTCATTATATCATAAGGAAATATTTTTCTCTTTAATAGCGTAGAGCATTTTCGAATATAGACAATGAACAACTACCAAACACTGATATTACAGACGAAGAAGGCATAAAGACTACATCATGGTGGAAAAAATCACATTTACGGAAAGTATCTTTATTAACTCATTCTTGTCTATCGCGAAATATTAAGGCTTATAATTAAAACTAGTGGAGATATCTTAACATAAAGTTCTCTAGTACGTATAGAACAATCTGAATCCGATCGATTAAGTATCAATATATATTTACAAATCAGAACTGTTATTGAAAGAAAATCGAGATAGAAAAGATTCTGATTCATTAGAAAAATTTCTATTCATCCATCATGAACATGAATTGATTCATCGATTATAATCTTTTTCGAGATATTTCTTAAATATATATGTCTGAATGACAACAAGAATTCTTTGGATCAATGATTGAATTATTGTCTGGAAATTTATGATAAATTATCTATCATAGGAATATAAAATAAATTCTCATATATCTTATAATTCATGAAAACGAAACTTTTATAAAATTAACATTCAGAAGTATAAAGAAAGAAGATACGATTAAGTTGAATTTTTCTTTAAATTTACAGATGTGGGTTTTGGCACTGTTCACCATTATGTCTTATTCTTTTGGGTATAACACTTCTGTTGTTTGTGGCTGCAGCAATCACAGCTGGAATTTTAGCTTCAAAGGCACATAGTGTCACAACTATAGAAACAACAGATTCATCTACAACGATTTTGTTTACAATTGACACAACAACAGCAGTAATAAATGGCACTAATACTAATACTACAATAGTATCTAATAACAGCACTAGTAATTTGCAAAATCTATTGTATTTTATTTTTTTTATTTGCATTTAAATAGTTTCGTCATCTTCAATAAGTACTACAACATCATCATTATTCACAACGAGTAAGACAAATCTACTGTCTTTCTTATATAATTAAACAAGACCTTTGCATAATTTTTTGCGAACATTTAGAGCAATAATGGCTCATAAATGGATCGTCAAGTTTTTAAATTTCTGATTTTGTCACTATTTTGATCAGTTATTAGTGTTCTTGTTTACAGATGACAGCTTTAATCCTGTGTATGCAAATGATAAAAATAGTTCAGACATTCCAAAACGCAAAAAATCAAAGACATATTCATGATGACATTATTAAGATTAATTGAGCTGATCTAGACTTGCAAATATAACTTCAAATCAACATATAATAATTATTCGAAAAAATGCTGATCACTCTTATAAGAGACTCATAGATGAAACATATCTGCTCAGATTTTTCTCCACTTTAGTAGCTCATATTTTTTAGAACATGGATACTAGAGATTTTTGTGAGTAAAACTCTATATTCAGTAGTCCGTGTCGAACTACTCACATCATATAATTTTTATTTCCTGAAAACATATACTATCGATTAACTTAAGTAAAATTTTAGCAACAGCAGCTTGTGTCACTGGATATTCACGATCACCATTAGGAATATGCATCAATCTTCAAATTGATTTTAATAATTGTGGTTCATTTGGTTATGTATGTTCTTCAAATTATACAAGTTGTTCAGCTGGTGTATGCAGTAAAGCTCCTGCTGTCCAACTTGTTGGGGCTATCTCTATTTTCAGTATTACTAATTTGGACGATAGCTATACATCACTTACCTTACCACTTAGCATATCAATGTACAATTACTCAACTACGAATGTTACAGTCACAACTAATGGTGTAAATATCCTATTCATTATTGTTCTGAAAGTTTGACTAGATACATTAGTGTAGAAATGCATACAAGAAGTGAAATTACATAATTTGTCTTTAATGAGATACTTGAGTCTTAAGGGTGAGGATGAAGTTCAGTTGTTTCGTGTACTGTGATTCAACAAGTTCTTCTACGAAAAAATTCATAGACTTTATCATGAGAAATGAAAACTAAAAAATTATTTCACGATGGAATATGCATATTTCTTCGTGTCTAGTAATCGGAAATAAACGAAAAATAGGATAACTGATTATATTCCATCAAATAAATTTGATATTCGTGTTTCATTGGATTTTATAAATGTTGTTTATTGTTTCAAATATAATTGATCTACAACCTTTCGAATAAGAAATAATCTTTAATAAACACATTTTTGTAAAACTAACAAAGAATAATTTAGATATAATATTATAATTAATAACTATACTGAAATAAAATATAAATTACATAGGTTGTTTGTCTCAGCACCTGCAACAGTGCATATACCAACGGAAATCTTCCAAATAGCGCTTTTACAGGACCAACTGCATTCGGTTATTGGGATGATCTTTTCATCCAAACAGGAACGTCTCAGAATATCTATTATGCTGTTGATGGTATAGCACCTAATCGGACGACAACATTTGAGTTTTATACAACTCATTACAATCAGTTCAATCAATATTATCATTTTCAAATTGTGTTCTATGAAAACTTGCCCAACATCGTAAAATATAAATATTTTCAGACAACTGATGGAGGTGTTTCAGCCACAATTGGCGTGCAGAGTGAGCTTTACTCTAACGATCTTTCTGTTTATTAACTGAATCATTTCATTTAAATTCTAGAATCAGCAAGTGGACCTAGTGTAGTTTATTCTGTTAATCAAGCAAATTCGGTGACCAGTAATTTGACACTGATATTTGATACAAATGCAGGCACGGTTACAGGATGAATTGAAATAAACGAACAATGATTATGCACTAAATCTATTTTTCATTTTTCATTTGGTGGTTTTGTGTGTTCCATTTTCATTTCTATCCCCTATTTGACTATATAGATATCCACAAATTAATTATCTTTCTCTCGCTGTTTTGTGTGTATTTACAATTAACTTAACAATAAACTAGCTTGATCAATGTTATGAATTTCGATTTGATTACACTTTGTAGGCTTTTATGTTCTAGTTGAAAAATAATTTATTAGTTCTGATGAATGCGTAATGATAATATAATTTTTGCGTTTTAAGGTAGTGTTTGAAGTAGTTTTGCAACAAGAAATCGTTTTCAATATTCATGTTATTTTATTTGTAAAAGAAAAAATAATCTAAAGATCTTTGCTATAATAAAAAGCGTCTTTCAACTAACAAATAATCCATAAATCTGCTCTATCAAAATAATTGTTTTATTTAAAAGATAATGCTCGAATCTTGTTCTCATATAATCGCAATTCATGAGTTCAGCTTATTCGACATTCCGTAAACTACACTCTAAAGGATATAAATCCAGCGAATTCAACGGAAAGAATTCTGTAGCATAATGACACAAAAATAGTCTGTACATCATTTTTAACTAAAATAACATCTATGAACTCCAACAATATAAATGACTCAATTCTTGAGGAAAAATAATTTTTTATGAGACACTTTATGTAACAGAGCATATCCAATAAAAGAATTGTGAATACTAACATAGTAATATTTGCTTAGTGCAGCGTCAGCAGCAATAGACATGCAGTTGTATTGTCCTAAAACTTTAAGAAGCTGTCCGAAATTGTCTAGTTTGGAAAAATATATTTTTTTATAAAATTGTGGTTTGGAGTGATTGCCACGTGATCGTACTACTGAACTTGATGAACAAATTGAAACATCAGAACAACATCTAATTCCATTTTCTTAAAGAAACAGTCGTATAATGATAAATATTGCGCTTAGAAAGACATGAATATTAGTCTCTCCGTTTTGTTCAAATTAGTCAGAGTTCAGGATTAAAAATTATGATGTTCCAAACCACTGAATATGGTCAAATATCTGTATTAAACATGATCAATCGAAGACAAAAAACTCGAATTTTGGATTTACTTGTCATTTATATATGAATCTATATAGGGGGATATTTCTATAAAACGATCATCGCTAGAGTGGATGTTTGGTTCGTAGCTTTCATGCAATCAAGGAGATTGAGATATAAGATAATCCAAATAAAAACTATTTTTAATGATAATCATATTAAATTTTCTTTCAGAAAAGGGTCAGCGAATCCGTAGGATGAGCGCTATTTGTTGTATAGATAGAAAGTTCGCTCCGACACTATTTAATGTTGAATTATTTTCGTCCGTATAATCGTGTTAGTTTATTAAGAGTTAGATATTTCTCTTTCACTTCTTCTGTAATTTCCTGTTCATGCCAGTTTTCTGAAAAATGTTGTACACCGAGAAAAAAAGTCGGATGAAAAAACTTTTTGTAATTTCATTTTATCTTCTAATTATTGAATCTTCCTAGGCCAATGTAACTTTTGAATTATTAAGTCAAAAGTCTCAAGATCATTGTTGAAAACCAGTAGACATTTTTCGTAAATATCGCGTCCAATGATATTGAGATCTTTCTTATATTGTGTTTTCCACCCTCAAGATCAATTCGTTTATCAAATGACAATCAGTTATTTGAGGTTCGTTTTTAAACCATAGAGAGATAGGTGGAAAATTCCTTTCATATATTGATGACGTCATTCGATTATCGTTGTCTATCTTTCCATTTTTAATTCGATTATTTAATGTTGGTTCTTGTGATTGAGATAGTTTATAAATCTCATTATCAAACGATTTTGTTCGAAGTCGTTTGTTATTACTTTTGATGCCATTAATCTTTAAATTATAATTCGTTTGATTAATAACCTCGAATGACTCATCGTCATCTACCTTTTTTAATGATAAGGATAAATGTATGAGAGATAAATACAAATGCGCGTGTGCTCGTTTTAATGCAGAACAGTCGATGTGTGTTATCATTAGCTCGTATATAATACGAATGATTATCTCGGTTAATAATGCATTAAATCAAGAAAAGCAAAAAGTTTACTAAGGTAATCTTTCGAATTAGAGCTTTAGTAGTGCTCAGTTTCTTGATTATTGTTAGGGTTCATTCTCATTATTTCCCGTTGCATTCAGTTTTTAATATTGTTTCAACATAATGTTACCCTTTAAATGGCAAATAATTTCAATATTATTCTATTTATTGACAAAATTGACTTTCTCTACTGATCATTCAAACGACAATTCATCTAAGGACACACGTTGTAAACGCAAATTTCTACGAAGAAAAACTTGAAGCAATGAATAATGAGAAAAAAAAAGTCATTTACATGGCCTCCTCTTTTCAATAATTGATATTTTAAAAGTACGAAATCTTATGGTCATTCTTGGTGAAACAGAAGATATTGTCATTCGAAAAACATTTAATGTCGATGTACCAAATAGAATTGCTGATTTAGGGCCAAGAATTAGTCGAAAGAAAGATATTATTCCTTCTCTTGAACTCTATTTCAGAACAAACAATTAAATTCATATTTTCATGCAAGTACTGTCCTCACTTTTTTTAATTATTCGATCTCAGAAATTGCTCTTCTATTCCTGCTATTTTATTTGATTAGTTTTATGATTTGTGTGTCCAAAATGCATCTTTTTTAAAATAAAACGTAAGAACAATATCTAATACTAATGGAGGTACTCGATGATGACTAGAAAAAATGCGATGTTGCCACATTTTACATATTCAAAAAGAAAGGTTCTATAATCTCCCTTCAGCCATTGCTTATGCGCTTCAGGAAAAGTTAGAATTTAAGTTCTGTGTCATTTATCTTTGCTTTGATATTTAATAGATGCCATATTGAAGAATTTTCTGAGTAGGCGCTTTGAATCGAGACGCATGAATAGTCAGTCCTTTCGACAAACTCGCTTCTAATCTGATCCTTAGTTTACCCTAATCATATCTCATGTCCAATGCAGTTTTTGTTCTGATCTCATTTTAACCTTCGTTCTTATTTCATCTCAATTGAATTTCGGCGTGATTTCAATCCCGGTTCGATCACGATCTCGTTCCAGAATGTCTTCTGACTCTATTCACATAGTGATGCTATCGTTACTGTAGTCCAATCTCGATACTGTCCTGATTCTGTCCCATTTTAGTCGAAAACGCAACGTAAACTTCATCTTGCTTCATACTCATTGCATCTATTCTAAGACAGTAACTTTTGTAGTGTTACTGAGAGATAGGTACTCATCACACACTAGTCGTGATAGTATACCAAGTAGCGGAACCTTTAAAGAAACATATAGATTACCATAACTCCCAAGGATCCTTTGTTGAGTTTTATTAAATCCTCTCCAAGTTGATTTATAGAAGAAAGTCTCTTTTAAAAAAATTTTCTTGTTGTGCAACATCTTCGCCAAAAGCTTGATCAAATGAATATTACTGACTGTTCGAGTATGCGAAAATCTGATTGATCGAAGAATAGATTAATCAAGCGTGGATGTACTTCTATACTCCACTTTCTCTTGTATGCAGTCGCGACAAGCTCAATCTATGACCTCGTTTCAGTCTCGGTTGATGAATGACACAAATACTTCCTAGGTGTCCCTGATAAGAAGTACACTGTGATATTTCTATCATGAAGTCACTCAGTGCCATGAATGTAGGAGCTTTCGATCAAGTAGAAGCTATTCACCCTCGGACAGTGTACAAAAATAGAAAATGTGAAACAGATGGTCGTACGTTTGAGAAAATTTTCAAAAATTTTCGAAAAATTGATAAAAATTCGAATATACTATGATGTGAGTGAAACTTCACCTACCCCTCTCGTCATGGCAATCCTATCTTGATCTTCCTCTGAGCCTAGGAAAGTATCATAGGAAGTTTGGTGGTGTTAGTTATTAGAGGAACTACACTATCGAAAATTGCAGTTTGTCATCACCTAGATGTAACTTCATCTAGAACCTATCCCCTCTCACCCATCCCCTGTGGTCATACCAACCCCCTCTCGACCTTCCTCGAGACCTAAGCAAGTACCGCGAAAAGTTTGGTGACGCTAGCTATTACAGGGTCTGAATGCATAGCGAACAGACAAACAAAAAAAGAAACAAACAGGCAAACAAATAAACAGAGAAACAGATAAACAGGCAAAAAACAGACAAATAAACAAACATTCTGCTTTATATATATAGATTGATTCATCAGTATTTCATTGATGTTTACAGGAGCTCATTCATGGTCAACTAACAGTATCCCAGTAGATATAATCAATATTCATAGATATAAAATACGAATTCTTCCCTACTCTCTAAAAACAAAGATGTTAGACTGAACTTTAAAATGTTCTAGATTTGGATATTATTTTCAGAACCGGTTAAGATGCGAACATAATCTGGTTCTGTCTTAAACCTATTTTTTTTCTTTCATAAAATATTCTAGTCAGTATTTTATCTAGGCTTTGTGCTCTGGGAGGGCGAACCTAATACTCGGGAGGTAGAGGAAAATTTTTTAAAGTACGAATCACCTGAATATTGTCAAGTCTATTTTATTGATTTTTTTTGGAGATTTGTGTTTTGTCAGTTATGCATAAATTATTTTGTTCAGTTATTTAAAATATACGCACAAAATATTCAAAATCACTGGTGAAAAATAGATAGATCAAAAAAAAACATGTGTCATTGAATAACAAGAAAACTAATCAAAAATATGAAAATTACATGAACTTATGTTATACGATTTAAACTGCTAAACGACATGACTTAACATTCTTCCAATACATGATGATTTCTTCTTTCACTTCTTTGCTGGAAGCTTCCCTACTTGAAATAGAAATTCTCATTAACACAAGGTCTTTTTTTAATAAAATCTCATTTTCATCATTTTCTTTTCTATTTACGAAATGTTTATCAAAAAAAACTTTGTTTTGACGTCTTTAAAATGACATATATGTAATACTTGAAACTTGAATTCAAGTATTCAATTATTCAAATATTCAAAGGGAAGAGGAAAGGGGTGGGGATGCAGAACCTCACAGAGCCAAATGAGGGTGTGGGCAAAATCCTTGGGGAGGAGGTACTAACATCAGATAGAGCCAGCTAAGGGTGAAGGTGGAACGCTGGGAAAGGGAAATACTTGAATAGTTGAATACTTGAATAGTTGAATACTTGAATTCAACTATTCAAGTTTTGAGCTCTTCAACTGTTCAATTTTTTCAATTATTACACGTTTCCACTCTTCAAGCCCTGTGGCAAACTCACATAGGTGCTCCGTCTCGTCCTTTGTGGCACCCTCATGCAGGTTCTCCACTCTCGCGCTCCGCGGCACCATCACATAGGCGAAAAGCCTTCAACTATTGAATAATTGTAGAATTGAATAGTTGAAATCAAGTTACAAGTTTTACACATATGAGTAGACCCTACTAGACTCGAGTAGACCATGGTGTATAGAGATTAATAAAATTCAATTACTTTATTATCCAGTTTTTTTTGAAATACTTTGTAATTCATTTACATCATCCAGTGAAATTACGAGGTACAGATTTAGACGTACAAAAAGCACATATCATAGTTGAAGTATGATCCAAATTGAGATTTAGCTGTACTTTTCATACCTCTGAGAAAAGGTTCTTCAGTTTTTTATCAACGTTTCCCAGAGAAATCATAAAGCGAATTACATGCACTTTTCGTACCTTGGCGCACCGTTACGGGTCTTTGTGACATCAATCAAACATGGGAAGATTCTTTCAAATCTCGACAAAATCGTATTTTCATGGATTCATGGAAGATCATAGAAAATATTCAACTTTTGCATGAATGTAAGAAAGATCGTGATGAACATCTACTTCAAGTTATTGCTGAAGCTCAAACTGATAATGACGTAATCTATCCTGTTCTCTTAACTGCGAATCAAGATAATGATGGCGAGTATGATATAAATAATAGTGAAGATTTATTAGAATTACTAGGCAATATAGATGAGTACACAACTGCGTCAATTAATGCCTCCAAAAAATCAACAGAACATAAATACATTGAAGAAACTGTTGAAGCAGTTGAAAATGTTGGCAGATTCAGTTATGTAAATAGTAAGCTTTATTGAAAGATAATTTATCAGTTAAAATTGAAGATAAATATGTAAAGTTTGTTGTAGCTCATTGTGAACCTTCTTTGAACGAATCTATCGATTATGACAATCAACAACTTGTACCGTTCATTTCTGCAGCACTAAACCTTATTCGATTAAATATAAAACAGCAAGAACAACTAAAGACTGAAAAAGAACAAGTCAGACAAAGTTTAATTAGAGGTAACCACATCAATGCAGATGATGCATTCGATTTATATGCTGCAAAAGATGCTGTTCTTACAGTGATGAACCCAAATAACTATAATAATAACAATTTTGAAAATTATGGCTTGATTCTTCCAATTATCTCAATCTCAACCAACTTTCTCACTCAGGAAAGTATTGCTGATGAATTTACATTAAATAGAGAAAAACGAGCTGCTTTTATGATAATAACCAGTGATCTAGATGGTGACAGCCGCTGTCGTACAGGTATTCTTACAAATTAATTTATTATAAATTGAAATATACTTAGGTCGTACAAAAAGTTCCCAGATTATTAAACAAAAACATAAAGACAAAGAGAAAGTTCGAGTTTTATTTTATTAAATGTTCAAAGTAGTCACCACGATTATTTATACAAAGTTCCATCCTCTCTAATAGTTTGTCAAAAGTTTTTTTAAATTCTTCTTTTGGAATATTTTTATTAGCTTGGAAACCGCACGAGCCAATGATTTTTCATCTGGTTGATCAGCTAAATTCTATTTGATGTAATCATTTAGCCATTAATCACACGGTGCAAGGTCAGGTGAATATGGTGGATGTGGCATTATATTGTACTTTCTTCTGTTAAATAATTAATAACATCTGAATGACGATGGGGTGAAGCATTGTCGTGAAGCAATTTTATACCTTTAGTACCATTTGACTTTCTTTGTTCCCGTATTTCTTTGACAACAGGCTTGAGACAATTTTCTATGTAATAGTCGTGATCTATAGTCTCGTCATTATTAACAGCATGGATGAGAACAGGACCATTTGATTTAAAGAATATAGAAAATAAATTTTTTGGTTCAAATTTGCTTCGACGAACGATAGTACGTGGTGATTCACCTTCGCCAATCCAGGTTTTGTTTGTTGACTTGTCATGAATCTGCCTTTGGTAAATCCACGTCTCATCACCTGTAATAATATCACATAATCGTCAGGAACCATTACGAAATTTTGCTAAATTTTCACGACAAAATCGGACTCGTTCTTGCTTTTGTTCATCATTCAGTTGATGGGGTATCCAACGAGATGTAACTTTTCTCATCTTTAGATAATTGTGGATAATTTGTTCTATTGTACCACGAGAGAGAGATGTCTCAGCTATAATTTCATCATAAGTTGAATGTGGATCATTGTTAGTAACCTCTCGTACTAATTCAATATTCTCATCTGTAAGCACGGAAACTGGACGACCAGATCGAGGATCATCATTGACATTTTCTCTTCCTTCACGGAAACGCTTTGCCCACTCTGCAACTGTTGGATATGATGGAGCCTTGGGTCCCAAAGCTGTTGCAAGTTCTTCGTGAATTGTCTTTGGATTTAACCCCAAAATAGTTCGAATTTTAATATAATATCGATTGTATTCATTAACCATTTTTGAAATTTTTTTTAAGTTCGAATTTAAGTTTATCGAAAAAAATACTGTAACTAAGTCTTAAAGAGATTTACTATATATACTATTATAGATAAGACATTCCACTATTTATCCATGCACAACACTCTTCGATATTAATCGGTTTATAAAATTGCCAATAGCAATCTGGGAACTTTTTGTACGACCTATGTATTTCTCGATCTCTGCTATCTAGATATATGATTGAATCGAATTAATCTTGTGTAGTTTAAATATACCACTCAAAACAAAAACTTGATGTGATTCTTTTGACGTACACTGTAGTTGAGATCAAAATATCGACAAATGAAGTAGGACAACTTTAAAGTAAAGTGCATTTTAATCTATCCTGCGACATATTTAACTAACACTAATACTCGGTGATGATTTATAGATCATCCTACAAGTTAATCTCACACAATTTCAGTATACGGATTATAGAAATCACCTGATGAGTGCTTGTAGTAGAGTGAAACGTCGTGGTATTGTATTTATTCAAAACTCACCCCACTCCTACCTAAGATTTGTGATAATTTCAAAATTGAAAAATTCCACGAAAAAGATAAAAATACTTTTATGATACGTAGAGTCGTACATGAAAACTTTTGAGGCAGACTTTCAGTTAGTAGCAATAATGACTAATTTTAAAGAAAATAATAGTTATATGTAGTTTTATATGAAAATTGTATTTTCTTAATTTTCTATGAGTCGAAATTTTCGATCTTAAACGATCTTTTTCAATCAATTATCAAAACATTAAACAAGATGTTATAAAAACAAAAACAAAACAAAAATGAAATATAATAATGAAAATAAACTGAACAACATGAACATGATATTTAATTAGATCAAATTAACATTGGATATCATGCCATTGACATCAGTGCCTGGTGTTACTCTATATTTGAATTTTGATGGATTAGTGACAATTCAAATCCAATACATTTAAACTTGTGTTTAATTACTCAAGTATGTAAAATAGTACCTTTGTACGATAATGTATGAAAAAAGTGAATAATCTTGAGATTTGTAAAATAAACATCAACAAAATAAAATTTTCATATAAAACTACATATAATTATTATTTTATTTAAAATGAATTGTACAAATCTCAAGATTATTCACTTTTTTTTATACAGCGGCAATGATCGCCTGCAGAGAGTGGAAAACCTGTAAAAACTAAATTTTTTAAACGACAGTGAATTTGAAAAGTGTTAAACATTTTGTGGAACTCACATATGAAAAATGTGAGTGTAAATTTTAAGTTGAAGTTTTGCGGCTCTCCCCACCCAACCTCCTTACAGACACTTCCTCATTATAGGCATTAGCGATTTAATAAAACAAAATAATATAATGTTCATGCTTCTACAAAGGTTTAGAATATTTCAAAGTGTTTGTCGAAACTTGAATAGCTTGAATTCATTTGTGAACGTTTCAACGAATCTGAGTGTTGATTCTGATACAAATAAAAATTTACGTTAAAGATGCGAACGATGATGAGCAGTGATGCATGGATTTGCAATAATTAGCATATGATCTGTATAAAAAATCGTAATTTCCTCAGACTATAACTTTGAGAAATAAATAACATCAGTGTTTATGAGTTAAAGGAGAAATATAATAGGTCGTTTACATTTGCTATAGATATAATGAACTTTTAGAACAGTGGTATATTTAACTTAAATCAATGATTAAAACGATAATAATGTTAGAATAAGAAAAATAGGTATCGTATTAGGAAAATAATAATGTTAAATAAAACAATGCAAAATAAAAATTAGGATACCTGCATAAAAAAAAATAAAAAACTCTGTTCCAAATGTAGAGAAAAATAGATTTTTGTTCTGATAATAGATTATATTGGAAAGCAGTTATACTCTACGGAAGAACTTTTACTTTATGTACTTTATATTAGTTTATTGAAGGCAAAAAACATTAGCGAATTCCACATTTAAGCCTCAACGAGGCTGCGCTGACAAGCTTTTTTCTTTCGAATTCCTACACTTTTTTATGATCATTAAGCCGAAAAGATCAAGCCTAAACATAAAATGTAATTGCTTCAATTTTTTCTGTCGCGGGATCAAGATTACGATCGAGCTGGACGTCATGAAAGTAGGTTCGCGCTACTCGCCATTGATTAGTGGCAGCTTCAAAGACTTTGAATACAAATGCTTTGATGAAGCCTTCTTCGCAATCGGCGCCTTCTACTTGTCCCCTGTCGTTGTAGTACTCGCGAACAATCAACCAGCAGGCCAAAATATCTCTAGTTTCAGCTGTTAATCGTTCACGCTCTTCTTTGGAGGCTTCCGGATGCTTGTCAGGATGACTGTCCAGTAGCCTTCGACGGAACCTTGCGTGTGCTTCTTCGAAATTGTCCAACTGCAAACTGATACCAAACTTTTCAGCTGCTTTTTTAGCAACTTCTTCCGGAGTAATTTGCTGTTCAATGTTTTTCTCCGTGTCAATATAGGCAGTATTTTTACGTGGTAGAAGCTTTCTGTAGATCCATCGTCCGGCTGCGTCACAGATAAGGCCACCAAACAATGAGCCAATGATTCCACCGATCACACCGCCAATAGCTGTTCCTATTAGAGGAGCTGCGGAGCCAATTGCAGCACCAGCAAGAGCGCCACCAAGAAATCCGCCATAACCGCCACCAAATCCACATAACGATCCAACAGCATGTTCCCCGATATTTTTGGCAACTTCGCGACCATCTGCACCTTTCGACCAGCGATACAACTCGACGGCACTGAAGATAGCGAACATGGCAACATTTGACACCGCACATCCTGCTGCAGAAGCGCTGGCAAAGCCGGAAGTACCTTTCATTGCCAAATCGAATGCAATACTTCCAGCAGTACCGATGGCAGCCCTTGACACGATAGCTCGATTATCCGGAGACTCGATTGTATGAACGACCATTTCCCGAACAGATCTGGTAACTGATCGCCGTTCAAATTTCCGGCTATCTAACTGCTTCAAAACATCATGCAGGTTTTCGTCCTTGATAAGTTCCACAAAGACTAGCTGATACTGTGCAACGGTTAGCCGTTCCTTCAGAGCAACTTTCAGGCGCCGAAAATCTAACCGTGACGCCTTTACAGCTTCCATAGCTTGTTGTACGACTTGTTGAACGTCACGAGTGGCAATAAACTCTTGAGGAACATGCTCTTTAAACAAGAGACAACCATAAGGATAATCTTGTCTTAGATCGTCATATAAGCTCAGAGAAGCATTCAAAGTCGTTTCTCGAAGTTGAACGGCTGTACTGTCTTGTACTGCCGTCACTTGAACGTAACAAATTGGACAATTTGTATGGCCTTCTTGTATGGTTCTTTCATGGCAGGGTGCACAATATTGGCGATGTCCACATGCATTGAACGTAACAGTTGCTAGGCGTTCAGTACAAAAGATGCAAATATCTTCCATTATTATCCTAAAGAAAACATATAAGACAATATTCAAACTATGGAAAAAAAACAGCACCGCCATAGGATGCGGAGAGAAAAATTGCCTGGTGACTGTTTTAAGAGATATCATCAGTCCAGAGCCCTGCAGGGTAAGACTTTTTAGCACCCTATACCCTACCCTACAAAGATTTTTGTACCCTAACCCTACCCTACCCTATGAACATTCTACCCTACCCTATGAACATTCTACCCTAACCCTACCCTACCCTACCCTATGAACATCCGACCCTAACCCTACTCCATTCATTTCATTATTGTATTTTATTATCTAATTTTTATTATATAATCTATTTTGTCATATGCTATTGATATACATCATTAAAAGCAAATAATATGCATAAAACTGTACTTATTTTAACATCCTATTTAAAAACTTCCATTTATATATAAAAATAAGACAAATTATTTTTTACTATGTTTCATCATAATTTATTAATTTTCAAAAATAATCAAATACAAAATTATCACATATTTCGAAAGTTTCGCAAAAATAAAATATCATTTACAACATCTCCATTTAAACTTTGTCTTCTCTCTTCTAAAACTCGCCCACTTGCACTGAAAATACGTTCACTTGTGGCTGAACTGGCAGGAATTCCCAATAACCATTTTGCCAATTTACTAAGGTGTGGATAAATTAATGACCATTTATCCCACCACTCCAATACTGATTCTTCTTTGGAGAAACTTACTTTCGCTTTAGCATAACGATCCACTTCGTCACAACCGTCTTCTTCATCTGATCCTGGTTCATTTTCATTTGCAAATTCCATTAAAACATCATCTTGTGAAATATTATGTGATTTGTTTTTTTTGTTTTTGTTTTGACCATCTTGCTGGTTACTGGTGCTGATAATTCTACAGGTTGAATTATTCCAACAGTTTTCAACATCTTCCGTGTTGCATTGTGCACGTCATATCGTGCATTTTGATCGAAAGACTAAAGCAAAAAAAAAAGATTTCGGCTCTTATTTTTTTAAATGATGCATTATAGAAACAAGAACTCTCTAACATAAAATTGTAACATACCAGAAGATTTTTTGTCATGGGATGAAGAAACGTTGCAATATCGTGTAACTGAGTCAACCAGATTTTTTCTTTAATGTATTCCAATATTAATTTTTTTACTTGTTTCATAACAGGTAAATCATTGGTTTTTATTTCACAATAACATTTTAACTTGTTTACCCATGGTAAAACTAAGTGTAATGTTGGAACTTGATCAGCTGATAGCTGCTCACTTGCTGTTTTAAAATATGATAATAAATCAGATAAATCTTTAAGTAAACTTTCATCGATTGTGTCCATATAAATAGCATGTTCTTTTCGATCAAATAATATATCTTCTACCTGTTTAAAATTTGAATCAATTGACTGTAGCATGTCGTATGCAGAATTCCATCGGGTGTCGCATTGCTGTTTGAGTGATGTTGGAAGCAAAGGATTTAATTCGCAACGTTTAAAATGTGTCACCAATTCACTACAAGATTTTATTAATGAATGAACCATTGGACATAATTCACCCAAAGAATATTGCAATACGAGATTAAGTCCATGGCCTAAAATTAGAACAAATATTAAGATCTAATGTGTTAGAATAACTTAAATATGCATCTCAAATGCACTTCATCTTTCAGACCCGAAATAAAATTTGATCCATTATCCGTTAGATAAATTATATGCATTACTTCCGGATCAATACCATAGAAATATAAAATATTTATTATCATTCGAATTGTACTTTCACCAGTTTTTGAACCAATGAATAAAGAAGTATTTAACATATATGTAATCGGCTTTGTATTTTTCGTATAATGAAGATTCACTGTCAAATAATGTTCGGATGTATAAGAATTTTTCCAATAATCAGTCGACACAGCAATAAGTTTAACATTTTCCAAATCTTTCTCCAGAATTTCGATTAACATTTGACGATATTCAGATGCTAAATGCTGAATTCTTCTTGATATATTTGTAGGATCTGGTAAAAGTGATGCAGCAGAAGGTATAGAAGATTTTAACTCACCATATTTGTAGCCTATGTCGATTAATACTTGACATAATTGACGAAAACCTTCTCCATTCACACTGTTAAATGATCGTATGTCAAATGCACAGTATTTGGAGCAAGCTAATGTAACCATTTGTTTATCTTCAGGAGATAAAAATGTATCTTTTTTCATATATTTTTGAATTGACGTTGTCGTTTTCGAAGCTGTTGTTTTCTTCATACAATTTTGAACATGCTGACTAAGAGAATGTGTTCCATTTTTTGGTTCATATGATAAGATTTGTTTATATATATTGCATTGAACGAATGGTTCAAATATACTTGTATCATTTGACTTTTGTATTCGTAAAAGACTGGACCAGAATTCACCACTTGACGAAGACGGTGCTTCATTTACCGCAATTAATATTCCGTCTTGTAATAATTTTAATATTTGTTTCTTTTTCTCATCAATGATACGTCGAGATTCTATAGCAGACATTTTTGTATTGAATCCATAGGCGGCGGAGCCTGTAGGCTGGGTAAGGCTCGAGCCTTACCCGGTTTAGGCTAGGTAAGGCTCAGCCTTACCCGAATAAGAAATTTCTACGTAAACTCATTGAGATTCAACTTTATTGTCAAGAAGAATCTTCTTTAAATACAAAGATTGGTTCTTTTTGTGTGTTTGTATCTATTTTCGGATGCAAAAAAACTAAGAGAACTGAGATGACAGTGAAGCTAATCAGCTATGTCATTGTGATTCTAGGCGATATCTTTTATCTTATTTACACAATATGGTATGTAACCTAAACCAATTGCAAGATTTTATGATTAAAAGATCACAGAACAGAATTAGACAGAGCTTACCAGATTTATTTTCTTTTGTGATATTATCACCTACTTGATTTTATTGAATGAAATATGTTTGTAATGTTAAAACTTCAACAAAATTCGTTTGAGAAAAGTATTAAATCAATAAAGGCTCAAAAAAAATATTTTAATACTTATTTAAATTTTAAATTCTCCTATTCTTTACACGCACTCAACATTATAAATTTGTTGGAATGAAAGAAGGTTACGACAACATTTTTCTTGTTTCTCTGATGAAAATGTGATTGAAATTAATACAAGTATACGTTTCAGAAAAAATGCTCTCTTTTGACCATAGTGTGAATACCAATATTTTAGAGTCTAACCTATGAATAACAATGAAATGACCTGCTAGATCAATCCTTGAATATATTACGAAAAAAGCAAAAGATCAAACATCATCTGATTCTACACAAAATTCTACAGAAGAACTTGCTTTACTTGATCTTATTGGTCTCTCTACATGTTCAAGCAATGAGCCTGAACATCAATCTCGATCTCGTTGTAGTTCTGATAAATCATCACCTACAAATACTGTCGAATCATCTCCACAATTAATAAACTCATCATTATCACGTTCATCTGTTCAAAGTGCACCAATTCTTTCGAAATTTGAGCTTCACTGTTGTAGTTCCTCAATATCATACCATCCTGTAGAAGATGATGAACTTATTCCAACCATAATAGACAAGCGCTCATGCCAAAAAAGTGGTTTATTAACCCTTTCAATCTCGACATGTTTTTGCGTTCTACACGAGTAGGAGAAAAGATAATATGATCTCTCTCTCTTGCATTCAGCTATCACAATCATATGTGTTCTAAATCTAGATTCATTATTCACAGCCATACGAATCGGTTTTTCTTTGAACATATTATATTATATTTGTCGTCTAAAAAGACGAAAGAACGCAAAATAATTCTTTTTCGTTCTGTATGTCATTTCGTAAATGATATGCGGTATTGAAAGGGTTAATTATCTTTGGCTAACGTTTTGTAAAGTGAGTTTTATCGACAAAAAGCAAAATGCAATCTTAATTCAAAACGTGATTTTTAACTGATTTCTTATCTATTCAAACTCGAAAAAAACAGTGGCGGATCCAGACAATTTACGAGGGGGATGTGGAGGACCAAAAAGAATTACGTATGCTAGCAAAGAATAAATATTTTTCGCTCAAGGGAGGTGCGGTCGCACCCCCTTCTCCCTGGGTTCACCACTGGAAAAAAAGTGTTTTGTTTTTCATGTCGTACAGCATTTGAAAGTAAAATTCAACCACATATAACAAAAATACATCCCACCCGTATATTTTTTGAAAATTTATGTTTCTATAACGATTGAGAACTCCTTTGGTAAAGAAAGTAGGAAAATAGTACACAATTTTTGATAACTATAACACAAATAGTTCGAATGGGCTTATTAAAAATATTCTCACTTCTACTATGTTGAGCAAAAAGTTCGCGGTCACTTTCAAACATAAAAAATATTTGCAAGTGATCGCGAACTTTTTGCTGAGCCTAATATATCATGTCGTAGAGCTTTTCGAGGCGCATCGAACAGTATATAGTAAATCCTGTTTTCATAGAACCTTGAAGGACCTAGAGTCAATTTACTGACGGACAACTACACATCCGTACCCATCCGTATCCACACGTATACCCAAGGACGATAAGTTAATGATTATTGTGGTTCTTGTTATTAATTGAAAGCACTTGTAAAATATATTTTCTCGCATGTGATTTTGTAGACTTTCTGACGGACTGCATCCTCATATACGTACCATCTCCGGTCATCTTGTGAATGTGGATGTGAGTATGGATGACTGTGAATGTGTAGTTGTCTATCAGTAAATTGACTCTAGACCCTTCAAGATTCTATGAAAACAGGATTTACTATATACCGTTCGATGCGCCTCGAAAAGCTCTACAACATGATATATTAGGCTTAGCAAAAAGTTCGCGGTCACTTGTAAATATTTTTTATGTTTGCAAGTGACCGCGAACTTTTTGCGCAACACAGTATAATAAAATGATCAAAAAAAGTTTGGTTAAGATAGCAAATAAGTTTTGATTGAGCCTTACCCCATATGAAAACGTTCCGCCGCCCCTGATTGAATCTGCTGATTTATATTTAATATAACTATCAAATGCCACTCAATTCGTCTATCTGAGTTAGATAAAACACGATAACAATGTTCCATTGTTCTTTCATTCATGCGACAGAACAATGTCACTCAGTTCGTCCAATAGATTGAAATAAAAGATGACAACGATGCGGTATTGTTCTTTTGTTCATTCGGCGGAACGATGAAATATTATTCAATTCGTCTAGCTTACGTTCGATAAAACATGACAACGATGTTCTATTGTTCTTTCGTTCGTCCTTATTCAATTCAATAAATTTTCACTGTAATACTTCTCAGGATAACCATGTAGTTGAATAATAGTGCAATTACATGTTAGTACGATCTTTACACGAATTTTAACGGATTGTTTTGCAAATAACACATTGTAAAGCATTATTTGCGAACATAATACATTAAACTTAGAAATATGAACAAGAATCTCATTTTACCCAAACAATTTCTTTATTACCCTTACCCTGCCCTACCCTAAAGGTCTGATGCCCTAACCCTACCCTACCCTATAGGGTAGGGTAGGGTAGGGTAGGGTCACCCTGCAGGGCTCTACATCAGTCCTACACTATGGGAGAAGAAACTCTTTGGACTCACGTGCCTTGTGTTTATCCTTAAAGACTTGATTCTTTTTTCATGAATATTTAAGTCTCCATAGAAATACAACGGTTCTTCCCCATCACAGCAGCCTGCTTGAACTTTAACCCGAACACAATCGCAAGCAGAACTTCAGTGGACGTCAAAAATCTAGCATCACTTTTTTGTTTTGAATGATATACTTAAACTACACAAGATTAATTTGATTCAATCATATGTCTGGATAGCAGATATTGAGTAGTACATTCATATATATCTGTTCAAGTTAAAAAAACCCTTGAGTATGTAATACAATAAGAAAAAACAAACATCAGTGCTAAGAAAAAAATTACACAAAATAAAGACAAACATAATAAAAATGTTTAGAAGACTGTTTTGTTTCTCAACAAGGATTTGTTTATAAAACTTTTATAGAGCTTTTGATGGCACATCTTTTGGAGAGAAAATCAAAGATTTTGTCATTTGTTTGTGCAGAGATATTCGAAAAACGAACGATGTTAAATACATTTTGTTTTATATTTTACTCATAACACCGCCATTTTATAATCAATTCAAAACTTTTTTTTATCAAAATGAGCAACAAGAAAAGCTCTGCAAAGTTTGATAAAATGAAAGATTTCTGTATATTCCGTAGTTGACTGCTTCTATAAACATCCTGTCACAACAATGTTATTTTGTCTTTTATTATAAAGTTTTTTCTCATTATATTACATTCTGAAAAGTTTTTCAAATTGAACAAATATATAAATGTACTTCTCGATCTCTGATATCTAGACATATGATTGAATTAAATTAATCTTGTGTAATTTAAATATACCACTCAAAACAAAAAAGTGGTGCGAGACTTTTGACGGCCATTGCATTGCGGATTTGACTCTCTTGTAGTTGTTTCTTTTGAGTATGCATTGTTTGAAAGAATGGACTGAAAAATCTCGAAATGAAAAATCTCGAAAGTCTAAATGTCGAAAGAAAAATCTCGAAAAGAAAAATCCCGAAAAGAAAAATCTCGAAAGGAAAAATCTCGAAAATCTAAACGTCGAGAAAAAAATCTCGAAAGAATAAATCTCGAAAGTCTAAATGTCGAAAGAAAAAATCTCGAAAAATGACGTCGAACGAGAAGAATAAATAAGTGACCTGTCGTAGCAATCGATGAGTGGTGTCACATATCCAGAATCTCGGGCATGCTGGAGATGCCAACAAAGATGCGAGAGGTCCCAAAGTATCAAATAATATACTACCTAACGACTACACGAATCTGCAAATCTTTGTGAAAGCTGTATCTTTTGTAGAGATGCCGTGTGTCCTGAGCTTTCCCTCAACGAGATGCGGCATCTCCCAAATCTCCATCTCTCATATTTCCTGATAAAACTTTTTTTTGAATTTTCAGTCCTAGGGCCTTATGGGAGATGTATCTCTCATAGGAGATGCAGCATCGCTACAGGAGACCAGGGTCTATTAGGATCTATTCGAACCTTTCAGTGTAAACCAGAGTCTTCGTCTTTTCGCCCTCACCCTCACTTAGATGATGCGCCTTCTGAGCCCGTTTGTGTGCCTCCGCCCTCACCCTCACCCTCACCCACCCCACACCCCACCCTCAAGATACGATCTTCCATTGTATAATGTGTCTGTATTTTTTTTCGAGATTCGACTTTAAGACTTTTCGAGATTTTTCTTTCGAGATTTGTTTTCTTCTGTCTTTCACCTTTTCGAGATTTTTCTTTTCGCGATTTTTCTTTTCGAGATTTCCGTTCGAGATTTTTTCTTTCGAGATTAGTCCACCATACCGTTTGAAAGAGTAAATTCTAAATTATTTTCTACTCAAAATTCTCCCTTTTATATAAAACATTCTTTTCTGTATGACTTATATCGTCCGCTGTCACGTGCCAACGCCCAGTAATATATCCAAAATGAGAAGATAATAGTTGCTTTTTCTCCTGATAGTGATAAGAAAACAAATAGCCAGTCAAACGACAGGAGGCAACGAAACAGCCTACTCGTCACAATAGGCTAATTTGCGATACACAATTTTCAATTTTAAGTGCATCTAAGCTTCGTCTAGTGCGATCAAATGCTGTATAGCCGCAGTTAATTTGAAAATTGGGTATTGCGAGTTGACCTCAAATCAAACGTGAAGTGGACTCAAGGAGTGATTGATTCATTTTGCGATCGTAAAATGCGACAGACAAGTGTCTAGCAACAACAATAACAAGTTTGAGGAGTTTCACATGGCTATATAAAGGAATCTCGTTCTCTCATTGACAATGAGCTGTCATTAGTATAGTCGATGCGCATTTTTTAATTAACGTCTAATTCACACTTAAATTGGTAAAATTACAGTGGATATTTACCAATGGACGAACGTTCTATTGGTGAAAATCCTAACTGACAAAATTCTGGAATCCCGGATGTATCATCGGCACAAAGACACTACAACTAGCTTTAGACAAAGATGGATAAACTATGGATCAATTTTGGTTGATCCACAATCTCTGTGATAAGCTACATCTATTTTTGTGTAGCTTATCCTGACCTCTAAAAACTGTGTGAAGCAAAAAAGAGTGCTGTTAAACAAAATGAATCAAATAATTACTCACTTTGCTTATTTATGAATCACTTGTTATTTTATTGTTTTGACGTATGCGTTGCTAATAGTTTGTTTACTAGGATAAAGAATAGAGAGTATAACATACCAAATCCTTTTTCATATGTGAAGTTAAATAGTAATTCTTTTATCTTAATTGTGAAAGAATGGCAAACACAGTCATAACTCAACTTATCAGACATACTCTTTTTCTTTCCTGCCAACGTTAGTATTATTATTTGTAGAAGGGTTTTTATCTTTTGGTAATGAGATAACGAAAAAAATTCCCATATACACTTCCTAGACAATGTTACGCAATACAAAGGTAGGAAGTGCACACCCACGTAGCCGATAATGGATAAATGACAGAAAAATGATTCATTATTTTCTATTATTTTACGAAATCCATGAAATAACGAACGTAAATTTATTAATTTTCATGATTTTTTTCTGATTTCTATGCATGTCAACGCATTGCTTTAAAAAAATGACAAAATATCTAATAATTTATTGTCCAGGAATGGATAATGGTGCATTATTAAAAATAATTTGAAGTACTATGATTGTTTTTATGCTAATATACTTATTAAGTATATACAAAAATAATAGATCTTGAGAGTAACGTAGATTCTCTACAGTTTGATGTAATTTGAGCTGATATTTGTCGTATATATGAATCTATGGTTAGAATGGCAGATATAGTGAAAAAGGAAGAAAAACACTATATAAAGGTGAGTTAAAAGAATGTCTAAAATACTATTAAAGTATATCAAAAATAGCATCAAAATGTTTGTCTTGCTGAAATCTATCAATCTCTATAGTTTCCAAAGCGATCCGTTGAAAAAATTCGATAGACCGATTTGTAGTTTGAATTATATTATTTTCATCGATTATCCGATGTTAACAATTCATCTGAAATGTTCTTTATTCATTAAAAGTAAGAAGACAAAAGTACTATTGTGAAAAATCTGCTACAAAAGTAAATGTGTTAACACAAAAATAAATGATATTCTATTGCATTCAAAAACTAAATTTTAAAGTAGAAATGTAGAATATATCAATTGTTCTTTTTCTTTCTCGCTCATCTTGTATCTTCTTTACTATCTATTCACAATATAACACTATTGATGCATCACGTACTCACACTAACAAGGAAATAAAAATGACACTTTTTTACTCGTAAAAAATGCACATTTCGATTTTTTAATGCATAAGAACATCGTTTTTTTTCATTGCTTCTCTGGCAGTAGTATCTTCTATGATCTTTCATATAAAGAAACTAATATCAATCCCTTGTGATATAATAGTATGACATTCATTAATATTGAAAAAAATTGTAACACTATTTACATGATCTATGATATATTATCAATGTTATATGCTTCCATTGTGAACGTTTATAACAAGAATAATTTTCTTAAACTTAATTTGTAAATGATTCTTTCTTAGTAGGTAAATATCAAAATATATTTATATTATATTAATTTGCAAATAAAAGAAATTATGAAACATCGTAAACACTTATGAGTTTAAGAAGATTCATTTTATTGATGTCTTATGAAAAAGTACACACTTTCTGTTTTTTTTATCTTACAGAAAAGAAAAAAGAGAATTGATTCTGTTTAAAAATAATAATACATAAATTGTAGTATTTCAATCATTTTTACTTTTATCATTAACAAATATGAACAGGTTAGTCAAACTTTTGTTCTCATATTTTTTTAAGATTATATGAGATATTTTTTTTTAATGAAAACATTGAACAGTACAACAATTGACTTTTATGTATATTTCTAACGCACATATTAGTGAGAAGGATCGTGTAGTTTTTACTAATTTTTTGAGGATGAGCTAACGGGAATACATATTTAAGTGTCAAATTACTTTTGAACCGAATATATGTACAAACGATAGAAATCAATGAGGTAATAAATAACTTAGAATAGTTTAGTTCTCCTAAGCAGATATATATATATAGTTATTACTGTGATAATCTCTTTTTCAAAGGAAAAGGTGAGTAAATATTTGTTCAAGAAATTTTGATGTGCATTAGATAAAAATCTGTGGTTTTACTGTTAGAAATAGAATATGAAAATGCATCCAATCATATATAATAAGTTTCTCTTAAGTCGTTTTAATCACTTTTTTAAAAATAATGCCAAAAAAAAACGATTTTTTATAAAATTTAAAAAAACCTAGAGATAATTATTTTTAACAAGAACTGCTAGAAATTCAACTTTCTGTAGTCTTATATATGTTCTATTAGTGATTTAAATACATAAGTAATAATTAAAATTCAATATGAAATTAAGGTAAATGATCTGATCCTAGACTCTAATAGATCGGAAAAGATTTATTATATATGTATGATGCGTCACGTTGTTTTTGAATCTTAAAAAATCTCGTCTATATATTTTTCTCATGTAGAGTGTTAATTTTCATTTCAAATTCGTATTCAAACTATTTTGACATTAAATAATTTAATTTTAATAGAAAAGTATTTTTTATTATTATTATTGATAAAAATCTGTAGTGATAATATAACTTTGATTGCTTGAACTTATTATAATAGATTGTTGTTTTGAGATGAAAATAATTAATAACTGAAACGAGAATTTCAATTTTTATTTTAAAAAGTTGATTTTATGAACCTCGATTTCTAAATACATTTTCATACTAAAAGATTTCATATAAATGTTCAAACTGAATAATTTAATTTAATTTTTCTTTTCTAGAGATAATAAATTTCCTGTACAATGATTCATCATTTAACGATTATTTGTTTCATTATTATACTGGTGAAAGTTCTTTCACAAGGTGCTAGTAGTAGTGGCAAAGGAGGAGGAGGAGGAGGGGGAATAGGATCATTTCTAGTGGCTTCAACTATCTTTGGTATAGGTGTATTATGTTTAGGGATAATGAAATGCATCGAATATTGTAAAAATGATTGTAAAAGAAGGTTAGCATCTAAAGAAAATTCTGAACATTTAAATGAAGCATCTGCAAATGATAAAGTGATTATTCCAATGAGCATTAATAGTATCTTTGAATCGGGAAGATGGGCTAATCGATATTACCAATACAAAAATTGGCATGGACCATTTTTACATGAAATTATTTTCAATATTGATCAAAATACATTAAATGGAAATGGTACAGATAATATTGGACAATTTATTTTAATTGGTGATATATCGACTAAATTCTTAACAATAAATATGACAAAAAAATATCTGTTGAATACTGGTGATGAAAAAGAAAATCTTGGACATGAAGTTAATATTAATTTAAAATGGGATAATATAAACCATGTATTTTTAGGTAAATGGTTCATTCATACACACAAATTTAAAGGTGAAGATTTATATGAATTAGTTAAAGTACAATAATCAATCAAAATTATACAACAAAATAATTATGTTTCAATTGATCTCTATGGTCAAAAACATTACTTGCATTTAAAGTATTTCTTTTTCTGATTAAAAGCTTCACACTTTTATATTTTATACAATGTAATCAAATATTATTGATAAATACAGAACATAATAACTGGGTGAATGATGAAATGTTTTTAGGATATTTGTAAAAGATTCAAAAAGTATTCAATTGAAGACATGATTTCTAAAAATTTCATTTATTGTTGAATGGGATCATACATTGTTGGCATGTTCTAAGAAAATACGATGCAAATATTGACAAAAGAAGACCAGTATTCATAATCGTTAAAGTCTATATTTTAAAATCTCAATGAGAAATTTGATGTTGACGATAACTCTGTCAGTATATCGTTATGAAATTCATTCGAAGTAATCATGTATGACTTTTTATTTTCTGTCGAATAACGAAAAAAAAACATTTTGTTAAAAATTATTTTATTGAAATACAATATATCACTATCTGTACATCAAATTTGATCAAATGCTCTATACATGAAAAAAAACAAAACAAAACTTCGCTATCTCAAAATACAAATGAAGTATGCACTTTTGAATATGTATATACGATAGACAATAAAGTAATTGGAACAACAACTATTTTATAATGAATTTAATTACGCAAGTATATTTGCGTCAAATATATCGAAGGACAATATAATAAGAAAATAACTGCTAAAGCATGAGAATTAGTTTATACGTGAATTTTGTATAGTACAGTGATGGGCCAAAACATATTTGTATATTGCAACATGATATTTCATTTATAGCGAACGAACGAAAGGAAGAAAAAGAATGCGCACCAATCGACGATCTTGCCCTATTCTTTCAAGGTTCTTGTTTTTCTTGATTTTCAGACAAGATTCTTTTTCTATTCCTTCTATATAAGATTCTTGCCTGAAAAAACTGATCTTGCCTTTCTGACAAGGTTCGTGTAGACCGAATCTTGTCTGGCAAGGCAAGAAGTCCTCCTCCAGACAAGACTCTTGTATTCTTGCTTTCTTGCCTGATTCTTATTATTCTTGATGTTCTTGCCTGATTCTTTTTTTTCTTAGATTCTAGTCTGTTTCTTATTTTTTTTGTATTGCTTGCCTGATTCAGATTATATTAAAGAACCATTTTGTAGGTTGTTATTACTTTCTTTTTTATTTAATTTTATTATAATTTTGCACATCATGTACGAAAAAAATGTAAAAAAAACAAAAAAATACTTTTAATTTCATATGTTATTTAAGCAGTTTCAATTTTTAACACAAGAAAAACATAAATTTTTCATTATCAAAAAAAAATCTTATTTTTTCAAACCTCATCATCGTCGTGTGCACCATGGATACGCTGAACTGCTGTTGTACTTCTTTTTGATGATTGATTCGACGTTTGTTTTTTAATGTCTTGTTCTATTTTTGTAATGAATTTTTTATTACTTGACTGTTTGCCAAAGTAGTTGCCGATGAAGTCAATAAAATCCATGAATGTATGACAAGTAACCTAAAGAAAAGAAAATTCACATTAGAAAAGACCAACTTTCTAAATGTATCTTACTCAACAATATGTCAAATTCGCCTGGACGTAAGTCATTAAATAATGCCATTTCACCATATCCAGTGCCTACTAAAGCTCTAGGAGTTAGATTTAATGATGCACCACGTTGAACATGAGACACATTAATCCCATTTAATTCCTGCAAGTAAAACGATCTATTAATAAATGTTCTACACTTTGTACGATTTAATATCCTTTCTATAATACAAAATCAATGTATTGAGGATGTTCTGAGTTCTGATTTAACCACTTACGATTGAAACATGTTCATCATCATTTTGTTGTCGAGTTTGCAATACTTTTGCTTGCTAATAGAATAAGAAAAATAATTAATATTAATTAAATTCATATTAGTCGTTACTATGCGTACTATATGAGATAATTGCTCACATGAGCTAAATTCGGATTCAAATCATAACCTTAATTATAATCTTTATCATTAAGTATATAATCATGAGCATATGTATCATTATTAAATGTAATACCAGCACGAGTATCATCAGCATGTGTATCATCCATAGGTGACTCATGAAGAACCATATTATCATCAAAAATTCGATTATCCATAGTAACATCATTTTCAAAATTTTTCATAATATCAGATGAGTATGGATGTGATTCATTCTAAAAAAAGAAAAGTGTAAAAATTTATATTTTGAGCTAGCTCGATTAAATTAAGTTATTTACAAAATGTTCACCTTGTAAATGATGGTATGATAATTGAGTACGATGATGTTGATCTTTTTTCTTATGACGCCATCGATTTTGTTTATTTGTATGTGATGCCGACCCTAAAAAATAGTATTTGAGTCAAAAAGATATAAAGTGCATATAGATATTACCTATATTACCAAGAGCATTATCAAACAATAATTTCTTGAACGAATCAAGATTTCCTTCATCAATAAAAAAAATACTTTTGTGGATATTGAAAAATCTAAAAAATCTCATATAAAAAGGTATGGATTAATAAAATATCGAAATATATTCAATAAGTGTAATTTTTCAGAAAACAATAGAAAAAAAAGATATCACATATTCCATTGTTTTCTTGATATCGAATGGAAACTTTGTCTATACATCCAATTGAAAAAATTAGTTGTTCGATGTCGTTTGAATTAAATGAACGCTTTAGGAAAAGTATATGCCCAAAGCATATTGCACTTCTTGTCGAATCATTAATGAATAAATAACGTTCAGACATTGCCTTTATATATTTGATCATACAAACATGACATCAGGTGTCGTCGATCTTGAAAAGCTGACAAGAATCTTTTTCTTTCCTATTATAAGAACCTTGCCTGAATAGTAAGAAATTTAAAATATCTTATATTTCTTTCCAGTTTCTGTTTTTTCATAATTTTCATATACGATTCTTTTGGTCTTGAACTTCAGACAAGATTATTTTTAAAAGAAAAAAAAAAGATTTTTCTCTGAACGTTAAATATATCTTGAATATCTTGTAATTCTTGTCTGATTCTTTTATTTCTGCTTTATCAGCCGGGATTCTTGTCATCTTAAGATTCAGACAAGATTCTTTTTACTTTCCTGTTGAAAAGAATCTTGCCTGAATACAAGAATCTTGTCTAAAAGTAAAGAAAAACAAGAACCTGGAAAGAATAGGGCAAGATCGTCGATTGGTGTGATAACGTTATACCACGAACGTTTTCTGTTCTTTCGAATATACGTAAGTTTATATATGTATTTCTGTCATTCTGTCGGGAATAACTTTTTCCTTCCTCCACATAAGACGTTCATGTGTAGTACAAGTAACGCTCGTCTAAAGACTCGCTCATCTCTTTCTCGTAGAAATCGTGTTTCTAAACTACCATCAAGCTATTCATTTATAAAAAAAAAGAAACTAAAGTCAGATTCAAGTTCCTCGACTTCAACTACCTTTGACAAAACTTCATAAAAACAAATAGTTTTTTGTTAAAAATTTGTCGTTTGTTTAATAAATTGACCTTCAAAAAATTTCTAGAAAACAGGCTTCAGATTTGAATCCCTTGTTCTTGATTACCCTTCGAACAACTCTGATAAAATTTCTTTTTGTAAAGAAGTGGCCCTTTGTGTAAGAAAATGATCCTTAAAAAAATTTCAAGAAACTAACATTATATTAGAGTTCCTCGACCCCAACTACCCTTTGGTTAAGTTTTATAGGATAATATTAATGAAATGTATTTTTGACCTTGTGCGGACATAGAAGCAATCAGACAATTTATGTTTGCACGACTTTTCTCTACGAGAAAGAGAACAAACTCAAATCTAAATTGCTTGAATTTGACGTATGTCTACGTAAATCTAAAGTACATCCATTTTCAATATTCCTCCCTTTCTTTTTCGCTCTCTTTATGATTACTAAGACAAAAATAACAGACAAAATACGCATATATATAAGAAAAGACATTTTGTAATTATAAAAAAATAGGTCAAAACACAAAAACATATATTTTTTAACTTGCTCTTTTCATCTATACCTGAATGTAATTTCATATATTTACAGCACATTATAATGCCAAAAATTGTTGATTAATATTGTTGAACCCCCCCCCCCCCCTTACAAGTATATAAGATGGATGAGAAAAGAAAAATAACGAAAGAAACGAAAAATTGACATGATTATGAATATTTGTGTATGTATTTTTTTTATACATGATATGCATCGTCTTTATTTAAGAAATCATGCTGAAGAGTACTGTAGACTCAGAGCTCTTCTCACATACTTCATTTTTGAAGCAACAAGGATATATATTATTTATATAAGCAATAAAAGAAGAATCCATTAGGAACTATCGTTACATCATAGTATAATAGAATGATGAGATATAATGTGGTATACCTTATGATTGCACCAAGAGGAAGATCATAACAATGCGTCCATGTATGTTCTGTTCATAATTGACCTCAATAATGAATTTTTCGATTTTATAAAGTATGATATCTCTTTATGTCTATATGTAATCCATGAAAAATTCAAAAGAAAATTTCATCTTTCTATTTATGATATGAATCTCTGCGTACAGATTGATTTTGAATATTACTAAACTGCTACGCAAGTTTTTATTTTATGTTCTAGAGATTCGATCTATTTAAAAATACAATCATATTTTAGGACAGCTTAATCTTTTGATAAATATCATTTCATCTTTATTACTAGCATATTTATGTACTTATTCTTTCTTCTGTCATTGTAATCTTTCTCAGCGTTAAATATATGGGACAAGTTAAAGATTCGAAAAATATCCGCATTTGAATTTCACTCTAATCGCGAAATAGTCCAAGTGTGTGGAACAGTTAAGTATCTTTGCTTTTGTTTACGCTAATAGAAATCTCTTCTGACTTGATGAATCTAAGCATTACTCTTTTTAATAATATTACTGAATGATTTGTTTTTTCTCTGCATGATTACCTTCATATTTTTATGATAAAAATGTCCACATTTATGTCGTTTTCTCAAGTGGTAACAAGGGCACACCTGAAGTGCAGTACGCTTATTACTCCTGGTATTTTTTCTTTAATTAATTTGTCTAGAAACATTCATAAAATAGATGATTGTATTGCAAAAATTGATCAGATAATCTTTACCATCGTCTACGTCTATGCAGTCATCCAATATACTATTAAAGATGCGATTTTGAAATATTTTTAAAATAGTAACTAACATCATATCATTGCTTTTTTAGATGTCACCTTATTATTTTGTTAGATTTATATATGCACATATTTCGCGGAATACTAGACTCAGTTCCTGATAATGCATTATTCACTTGAAATTAAACATATGTACATCTGTATTTTAGATGACTAAATTAATTATATTGTGGCTATTGTATTTGCTATCATTTTTATTCATCATAACGCCTGTTATTGCAGCTGTTGGTCTTCAACCTCAGAAAGGAATTATATATGGTCGAGAAACTCAATACTCAATTGAATATTTGGGGTCAGTTTAAATTAGATCGATTTAGAGAAAAACTATTAAACATTACGAAATCTCTTGAATAAAATAGATTTATGTCTATTTTCTATCAAAATAACATCGATACTCTCAAATTCCGACACATGTATCAGAGATCAACAAGTTATCAGACGAATAATTAAGATAAAGAGTATTGTTTTTATTGTTTATATACATTTAATTTTCTGATTTTCATCATATGTATAGGATGTTTTAAAAGTCTAGACAAGAATAAGAGTTTAAATATTTCTGCTGTGTTTCATCAGTGATAGAATTATACTGTAACCAGAAAGAAATTATAGGAAAAATCAGACTTAAATCTCGAGATCTTCGATAGATGTACAAAAAAAGTGTTACTTTTCATTTCAACTAATCCACAGTTTACTATATTTCATCACAACTCCTTCTCTATTAAACTAAAGAGTATAAAAAGTATATTTCTGTGATAAACGTAAAAACATACCTTTTGTTAAATGAGAAGATTCTTAACTAAAACATATCATTTACAAAATGAAAACTTTTCCAATTGAAAAAATATCTGTATCTAAAAAAAAACCAATCTTTTTCATGTTGACATTGAACACAAAAATGAAATTTTTAAATAGAATTCAATATGCCAAGATAATTCGATGAAAACCACCAATTGATCTCGCATCTGATAAATTTCTAAATGGTGCATTCGAAGCTACTTCATTTGGTCCATGTTGTCCTCAACTAAATTCTGGATCATATATTCCTATGCAAGATGAACAATGTCTTCATCTAAATATCTTTACACCAAAAATTACATCTAATCAATCATTATTCCCAGTATTTGTCTGGTTTCATGGTGGTGGTTTACAAACAGGTTGTTCATTACAAAGTATTCCATTATTATATAATGGTACAAATATTATTGCTAATTCACCTCAACAACAATCAGTTATTATTGTAACAATTAATTATAGATTAGGTGTATTAGGTAATATGTATTTAACTGAATTAATTGAAGAAAATCAAAACGAATGGGCAACAGCTGGTAATTATTTTTATTTAGATATGTTATCTGCATTACGTTGGATAAATAAAAATATAGGTGATTATGGTGGAAATCCTAATAATATTTTATTTTTTGGAGAAAGTTCAGGAGCAAATGCTGTTGTTGATATTGGTGCATTAAAAGGATCATCAAATCTTTATCAACATGTTATATCCGAATCAGGTGGTTAAGGAAATCATTTATATTATACAAATATAAGTAATGCTCTTGATGCATCAAATAAAATTGTTCAAAAAATGAATTGTACAAATAAAAATAGACAAATGGTACTTGCATGTTTTCGTAATTCTTCTATTCAAGATTTAGAGACCGCCTATGGTTTTGTTCAAACAAAACCAATTATTGATAATTATTTTTTTCCATTTTATCCACCAATAGCTATTAAAAATGGAAAATATAATCAAAATCTAAGTATAGTCATGGGTAATAATGATTATGAACATCCATTATGTTTTGAATCTCCTGATATGAATTCAACAGATGCTATATTAAGATTAATACCAAATTTAGGATCAAAATGGGCATCAATTATTGTTGATTACTATCAATTAAAAAACTGTTCATCAAATATAAATGCTCCAAATCGATGTTGTAACATATTACGTTTAGTAGTAATCAATATTTTATTGTAATGTTCATCGTATATATAATAATTTATATTTAAAATATGGTCAATCACAAAAATTATTTTGGTATCATTTCGATTGTAATCCAGGTATATGTCCTCAATTATCAAAAGAAGAAGGTGGTGGTATATGTGTTCATACTGCAGAAATTCCATATGTATTTGGAACTGTAAGTTCTTATAGTTCAACAAATTTACTTAATTGTACATAGGATAATCAAACACGAATATTTTCAAATCAAGTTATATCACATTGGATTAGTATAGCTAAAACAGAAAAACCATTAGAACAATGATCATATTATGATCCATCAATAAGAAAATATTTTTCTATTACACCTTATCAAAATTTTTCATCTATATCTTGGAATGGATATTGTTCAATATTTGATCAAATTGAACAAGAACAAATATCTTTACTCTTTGGAAATAATAGTTCATATAATTCTAGAAATAGAAATATTTTAATAATTTTTATCATGCTATTTTTTTATATTTATGACTAATAGTATTTATCATAATTTCTAAGCATATACTTGCTTTTAGTTTTTTTTCAGCTAATTATAATTATTAATCTCATTCATATAATAAAATAAATTTCAAAACAATTCTTGAAATATTAAAGTTAATTTAGTTTTTTATACAATAGATGACACTGCAAAGATACATGGACGTTCAAAAAGTATACGGACTGATACATCATAAATTGCATTGAATGAAGCATATATATATATATGAACATATAGGAAATACATTGAAGAATATCCTATAGACACTGGTATAAAAATCAAAAATTTTGAATGTATAATGATAATTTATAATACTGGATTCTTTATCGTTTACTAGACCTTCTAACTAGGATTGTTGTTGTAAAGATGAATTATCACACATTAACAATAATCTGAATATGAATAAGAGAACTATAAAAATTTGACAAATTTATTGATCGAGGATAGTCGAATCACTTCTGGATATATAACAAACAGTGTTTACATTTCAAATATGACTAAGGTCAGTTTACGGAAATATCCTATACTCCAACATGATGTCAACGGTGTATCGATCATTGTCGTATCTGATAGATTATTATCAATGTAAATTGTCACCATGTATTGATTAATATTAAATGAACTATGTGCAAACAGTAAAATATATACAGGAGCATTTCTTATTGTTGTTTGAATAAAATTACTTTGAATATGTATCTAATTATTCGCTATCTCACATACTGTTGGAGAGCACTCTAACAGAAAGACATATATGTTTGCCTTTTTTTCATTGTTATCTATCGATTTTTATATTTAAGGAATTTTTTTCTTGGCCTATTTTTCTTTACTTTATTGCGTAGTTGGAAAATTAATAAATGACATGACCTTTCTTGCTTAGGATTAATCAAATCTTAAAAAATAAATGCACTCAAATCCTCTTTCTTATTTTGCAGTATGAATGTTTTATAATGTATTTAAAAAAAAGCTTCAATTTCCTAAAAGAATCAATTAGATGTACGCACAAATTAATTTTTATTCATTTAGCTATACATATCTATGTCATAGATATTAAACCATTTATTTATAAAGATTAGCCTGAATCTAGAAGTTTTATGAATCACGCAAAAGATAAACGATGTTAGTTCATTAAGATTTACTTAAAGGTTAGAAGCAAAAATGAATTAGCAAAAGTTTTTTTGATATTTGACGTATTTTGTATTATAAGAGTTACATAAGTATTGAGATTATTTTGTTTTTTTTTTGCTTAATTATGATAAAAGATGGAAAGAGTATAGAAATACATTTTCTTAATGATAATATTTAAAAATACGATTTTTTCAGTTGTTTTATAATAATACACATAGAAAACAATTGAAAATTAAATAGATTAAAATTTCTTTTTTATCTTGAAAATAATTCAATCATGTATAGAATGTGTTTTTTGATTCAATATTCACGAATAGAATCATAGATAAAAATGTCAATATTAGAGATTTTTCTATACGCAAAAAAAACAAATCTTAATTCTGTTTAATTAATAAAGCTGAATTTATGCTTATTTCTTTCCAAAAACTAATATTGTAGATTAATTATTCTTCAAACAATTTTAAAAGAGAAAATTATTTTATTATTTTATTTTTTCTATTCAAGAAAATAAGAACATCTTTTTCTTTTAATTACACTCAGTCATTTTTCAAGTACACATATATCTATATATTGAAAACAATGTCTAATTCATCAACTAATGATTATATTGTATTACTTAATAAAATATCGATTAATATTAATTTATACATGACTTCATTTTTATTTATTTTTGGAATAATAAATTGTGTAATGGTCTTAATAATTTTTTTTCAACCAGAATATCGTCGATCTCCATGTACAGTTTATATAATAGCAAAACCAATTTATGATATAATTGGATTATTTATTATGGTATTAATGCGTTTTTATACAGCTGTTACAGATATTGATCCAAGTCAAACAATTGAAATATGGTGTAAAGGACGAATAAGTTTATTTTGTATTAGTACATTTGGTTCATTAAGTTGTATATATCTTACTGGATTTGACCGATGGATGTCAACATCTCGTAGTGTTAGAAGAAGAAATTTAAGTTCAAGACGTATAGCATTTTATGCTATAGCTATTTCATTATTTATTGCAATAACATTGACAGGTATACCAATGTATATTATTATAGGATTTGTTGGTACACCCTCAACTTGTGCTTTTCTTACACTTTCATATGCTGATTATTCAAATTTCTTTTTTTATCCAATTGTATTTGGTGTAGTACCCGTTGTTATTCCAATTATGTTTGCTTTATTAACTTATCAAAATGTTCGTTCACTTCAACATCGTGTATCACGTATTGAAAAACAATTTACTCGAATGATTTTATTACAATTAATTGCTTTAACATCAGCATCTATACCTTATGCTACATATTATCTTTATATAGCATCAACACGACGTTTAAGTAAAAATTCTGTACGTTTAGCACAAGAAAATTTATGGATGACTATTGTTCGAAATTTATTTTATATTAATTATGTTTATAGTTTTTATATATTTGTTATTTCATCAAGTGAAATTCGTGAAACGTTAAAACGATTAATTTCACGCATTTTTCATTATCAAAATGAAATTACAGTGACAACAAGAGCAATTACTGTTAGTAATCGACAATTTGAAGCTATTATAAATAATAGAACATCTGTCAATCCAATTCTTATATAAAAATCAAATAATGCCAATTTATTTACATTTGACATATAAAAAAAAACGAGATTGTTGTTGTACGATGATTCATGTGTATATTGTTTATATATGTTTACTTAAAATATATTGTATAGTTGTTGTCTAATGATTTAATTATTGAATATAAAAATAAAAATACTAATCATAGAACTTTTAGTTACTTTTTACTATTTATTTCCAATAATTTCATCATCTATCTGTAAAGAGAAAATTTAATAAAATTATTCCATTTTTTTGTGTTAATATCTCTAATATCTGTGGGCGATAATTAACATGATATTATGATCAATTATTAAAAGCTGTTAGCGCAATTCCTAAAAGATTAAAATGTCCAATACAATATAGTTGCTGTGGCTAATGACACAGAAACATTTTAGTTTTACGTCATTTATGGTCCGTGAAGCTGTCATTCACAGTCTAAAATTATGTTTTATAAAATGTATATTGGATATCTTATTATGAATTTACAATTACTTTGATCAATTATTTCAGTATTCAAATCCAATGAAAAGTTAATTAAAATGACGGGAAAAACACATTTAAACTAAATTTTATACACTAGAACTGAACCGTATCGAACTAGAATCTTTCATGCAGATTAAATTTCGATAAAAAAATAACAACTATATGAAATCATTTCAGTCAAAAAAAGAAATTTTTCTAGATATCTTAATAATACAATAGAAAACGAGATTTTTAAAGGTTGTTTTCCAAAAAAATCTAATTTGCTAACCCAAAAAAAGTCAATTATTTTTTACTAATTCATTCAAAATTTTGATTGTTCGCAAGCGAAAGTATTGACAAAGGATGTAAACCTGAATATAATTATATTTCACATATTTTATCATCATATTGTTGCATGTATGAGAGAAAAAACTTATTCTCGGTTAACGCCACATAACGATCGATAAAAATGAAATGGTTTAATTACGTACGCATATGAAAGGCAAACGATAAGGAAGTCATCTAATGGAAAAGGGTAATGGTTGTTATACACAAGTATTTTTTTTTTTATTCTTCCAATCATTTTTCTAATTTCTCGTCAAACAATTCACATTTTACTTCAGGACGTTTATATGAAAAAAAAGTAAGAGTACACTTTTACTCAGTTGCAAAGTAGAGAAGTCAACAATCAATTGAAACGCGGTGCATTATGTCGCAATCTTCAAATCAATCGCACAAGTCTATCGTTGAACAATTTGCTGAAGCTGTTAATAATCGTCAAATTAATAAACTAGACAATTTTCTTGAGAATAATGTTCAGAAAACAACCAATTCGAAAATTATCTATAAGAATATTCAAGAAGCCGAAGATTATTATAGCAAAGAAAATGCAACTCAATGGAAAATTTTAGAAATTATTGAAGATGATACACAAGGCAATACAATGCAGACTTGAGTCTCCCATGATAATAAAATATACAAAACATCGTATACATTCAGTTCATCTGGTAAAATTCATCGGATTGATACAGTCCCTGAAAATTAATATAACTCAATAAATATTCATATTAAGAAATCATCATAAAAACATTTTAGTATATTTATTCTAGCCATTACATTTCTTCAACATTTTATGTATCTATGCTAATCGTTCATTTTATTGTTTTATTTAATAAAGCTTCTAGATTATATGCGCTTATTCTATACTGTCCGCATAGAAACAATTGCCGAATCATAATGAAATTTTTTTTTTGAACTATCCAAATGTAAATTTTTTGACCAAGCATATAAATAAATATAAACACTATGTTTTTTTCTATCAGACACGGATAAGTCAGGTTTAACTATCTTGGACATGACTCAAAATATTTTTAAGTAGCTTGTACTTTACAGAAACCACAAATTCACTAACTGTGATTATTTAAGAATCATAATTCACTCTATGAGAAATATGAAACAAAGTCAAACTGCAATAAGATTCTAATGCCATGTGGTTGCGGTCTAGTATATGCATTTGAATGTATTCCTTTTTTTCATACTATTTTTATTTGTATAGACGTCCATCAAAAGTGATACATGTGACTATGTTTTTCGTCATATTTTTCATCTAGCATGATTTAAATTTACACATGTTTTTGATCATATGTATTGTTTTAAAAACAATTCTATTATTTATTAGGTTTTCTAACTATTATGTTAAATTATTTCGCTCATCATTTATAGTTCAAGTTTTAAACAGAAATAGAAAATATCTCTTAGTCTTATTATTAAAAACATTCAAATACTGTTTTGGAAAAAGAACATTTCAATATGTGATTTGCTCATCAACATCCATTCTCATTCAATGTTGTCCTCAGTGTCATATTTACCTAATAATATCTCACTATGATCATTTTGTAGTAAAATACGATGAGTAGATATAACTTTAATCAAGATACTCAAAGCATAATATCTGAAAAATACTCATTATTAGTATTTATACTTGGATCTGAGTATTGCAGTATGACAACGTAGTATTCGGGTTAGAAAATTCTTTACTTTGTGTAAGTATTTTTTCAGTACTCCACTTGTTCATATAACAATACTGATAAGTACATATAGTGTAGTGCTGTTGCACTATAAATATTGTATTTTAACTTAGGATAAAACCTAGAAATATTCAAACAACACACATTCAAAAAATGAACTATAATATATAGAATTACTTTTACATACAAATTACCAAATGAATAAATCTACATATTTCATATAAAATTAATTTCATGATGTTTTAAAAGTTAAACTTGTCAATCGATTTCGTTTATTAATTAACCATTGATCAACTAAAAAAAACTAATCGAATTTAAGAACCAAAGAATTAATAAAAAATATAATCAGTAAAATATTTTCAAGAGTACAAAATACTTTCAATATATTTTAGAAGGGTTAATGTATAAATGTTTTTCTACATGTATATAGAAAAGCCGAGATGAGTACTATAGGACGTACGCAGGTTTTCAGCAGTGTGTAAATCTCTAATGGTAAAAGCTCATATGAGTCCTCTCAGGGTACACAAAGATTATTTTTACACATTAAATGTCTCAGGCATTGGTATGACTAATTTGAGAACTCATATTAGCAAGTCATACTCTCTTGATGAGTAGTTTGACTATGAAATCTATCACATCGCTCTTGAAATACAAACTTCTGATAATTTTTGTTGTTTAAGCTGAAAAGTTCAATCAATTATATGACTATATCATTTCAAATACTCACTGTCTTACGGTGTATGGTTAGAGCAAAACTTTCTATCTATTCTAAAGGTAATCGAATATTTCTTTTTCTTTCAATCCTTTATACAATAGTACGAGATGAATGAAAATCTACCTTACATATCCAGTTGACTGATATGAAATCGACGCAGAAATCAGTAGATGATTTTTGAAGAAAGCAAAATTCGCACGGTTACAGATTCTCAGTCTCGATCTTGGCAAGTATATGAAGACTTGCAGTATATGGTACTATGTGATTAGATATGATCTTATATTTCCTTTTTCAAATTATATGAGTATAAGATTTGAGTTAAAAAGGTGATTTACGAAGGTAGTAACGAATTCAAAAAAATGTAAATGTAATACGGTAATGATTTGCACGATGATTCATATTATCAGAAGATAAGACCGTTGTGATTTTTGAATACAGAAAAGAAGTTAGTTGCATTCGTGCTATTTGTGAAAAGAGTAAGTAATATCAATGCACATAATGTTGTACCATTCCTTACATTAGTTTACCATTATTTTCAAGTTCAATTGTTATCCATCCATGAGTTTCATCTACATTTAGAACATGTAAATTTATCGTTGTTAATATTTCATCTTCATTTATCACAGGTTTATGTTCTTTTAACCAATTTTCTATACATTGTTGACTATTTTCTTCGAACTTCTCTACTTCCACTGATATTTTCAACAATAATGAATATGCATTATTCTGTAAAATTTCTAAGATGGCTTGAAAATCTTGCTTTGTCAGAACACGTATTTCCAAGTGTTTTAATAAACTTTTATTCCTAATACTATTGAGAAAAGTAAAATCCTTTGTCATTCTATACCAGATGAATAAACTATCTAAATTTGGAAGATGCAGAAGGAGATTTGACAGACCGATAGAATTCAATTGTATTGGATAAGTTAATTCCAATTGTTGTACAGTACTTAAATTTAATACGTTTAATAATGGTTCGACTAAGTTCTGCAGTTCTGTTTTGGTATTGAGACATAATTTTCTTATATTAGAAAAATAGTAATGATCAAGTCTATTGCAGGAGTCTTTGTCTGAGATAACACACAAAGTTAATTGATGTATTGTATGATCGTACTTATAACTATAAGGTACAAGTGGATTTGTGATTTGTGTACGATTATTGTTATCGATTGGCAATGCTGTTATTAAATATAAGGACGATAATTCACAGTAAGGTAAAGTATAGAGAATAGTGGCCTCATCGTCAGTTTCACCATAGACATACCATTGATGTTTGTAAAGCCAAAAGTCACTTTTAAATGAATTCATGATACGATCAAAATCTATGGTAATCCAATCACCTTGATGATATTCTCTAAAGTAACAGTTAAAACTGTAAACTAGACAAAACATAACGAAAGAAATTTCAGGATCGGTTTTATCTTTTCTCAATAATATGACTATTTGAATGTGCTTTTAAAGATTTGTATAGATAGATATATGAATCTACCCTTTTGTTGCCTATTCTATTTTTACTGAATCTAATTGTTCGTTTATAAGAGTTGATAACCGATCACTTCAATTTTCACTTCCTCTTTTCATACGTACATATAGTTCCAGTTATTTTCATTCGTTGCATTAAAACTAAATTGAAAACATTCTAATAACGGCAAATAACATTCAATGATCTGTTCCCATTGTTTTCCATCGAGAAGTGTTTCATGTACATCACCAAAGATAACTAAATGTTGAAGTCGAGATAGTGACGAACTGTTCATATTGAATAATTCAGTTACTCTATCCATATTATAAAAGTTCATGGCACTTGCAAAATTTAGTTTCAAACAGGATAGTGTTGAAGGTATTTGTAACAGTAAGTTTTCATTGACATTTGTTATCTGCTTATAATTTCTATAAAATTCACATAGAGTTAAAGTTAACTTTCTTAACATTGGTGTTCGTTCTAAGAAACAATGAACATTATTTACATAACAGTTTAATGTTAAAACTTGAATATTTGATGATGAATAGTTATAGTGACAGGAGACTAATGTTGGTTGATAATGTACGAGAAAATCAAGTATTACTGTTCTCAATGTTGGAATTCGATTTGAAAATAGTTGTTCGAAAATTAATTGATCATTATCATTAGGACAATCAAGAATAACCAATTTTGATAGTTGCTGTAATTGATGAAGATTAGAAATAATTAAATGAAATAATGGTTGTAAGGCAGTGTTTAATGTCAAAGATTGAATATTTTCAAAATTCTTTATCGAAAATGCTGACAAAAACTGAGTTAAATAAAGACGTTCATCATCCATTGTTAATAAATGAAGAGAGCGAACTTGTATTGGATTTAAATTGTACAATAGACGTTCGAACTGAGATTGTCTTAGATCATTATCGATTTTTATCGACAACCAGTGAGTAGAAGTTAAATAGACAAAGCGCGCATTGAGATTAGTGAAACTTTGTAGAATTTGATCGAATGACAAATAATCGAAACAACGATAGATTAATTCATTTGGCAAATCAAAAAAATACGATTGTGTAGACATCTAAAAAGCATCAGAAGAAATTTCAATATTTAACGATTCTACCATCGCATATTTTTCGAACACAGCACTAATTTGGCGTCAATCATCATGCCAAATGGTAGAAAAGAACAAATATTTCTTGTTTTCTCTTTGAGTTATAATCATAAATGTATTGAGTAAGAAAGAATTTGTTTCTGTCAATAGATGTCATTCTAGAACGATAACTCATTTTTGTTGGATTGCATTTTTTTCTCTCTCCTGTTCCGCTTTCATAATTCTCTTCAGTTATTAGGTATCTCTAGGAAGTAATTTATTATCTTTTTATTTTGCTATTAATCATTTGGCCCTCTTGTTTCAAATATTTCGTCAATGATTTAATGAATTGTATCCAACAATATGTTTATTCAACCGATCATTTACATGGTGTAGTCAAAAAGTTCTGTCATCTCCATTTATTTATTCATAAAAAAAACATTTTGCTAATCTGCTTATAGTAAATGTTCGAAGTAGCTCCCCAGATGTTCGTTACAAAGTTTCATCTTTTCAATCCACTTCTGAAATGTGTTTCGGTATTCGCCAATACATATTGAATTGAGCTGCTTGGATAATGCTATAGTTAAACTTGTAGCATCTGGATATGTACCATGACTACGTTTCAGATAATTGAACAACCAAAACTCTGAAGGAGCCAGGTTAAGTGAATATGGTAGACGAGCCATAACTTTGATTTTTTCTTCTTGAAGATAACAAGTAACGCCCATCAACGGTGACTTGCTTCACCCTCGACTGAATTCATTCTGTTTATTTTGAGAATCATTGCCAGGTAATTTATTTCAATAAATGTGATTCTATACCCATGTCATGAAAACCAGGCAGAAATCACGATTTTATCGCGGCACCTCGGTTGACAAATCGTGCGGTTAATCGTGACAATTTCGTCCAAAGTGGTGATTTTTACCGATTTTTTGTCGGATTTTGCAATGAAATCGCGATCTTTTTCGATAAAATCTTCCGAAATAGCGATTTTTGCCGATATTTCGATTTTTCAATAAAATTGCGGTCAATGCACGGTTAAATCGCGATTTTTCCTGAATTGATAAGCGCCTTATTCCTATCCTTAATTTCATATTTAATCTCTTAACTCTATTTCTAATCCCTTATTTCTAATTCCTATCCTTAACCCCTTAATTCTATATCGATTCCTATCCCTATTCTTAACTCCTTTATTCTATATCTACTTCCCACCCTCATCCCTATACTTAACCCCCTAATTCTATATCTAACCCACTATTCCTATCCTCAATCCCTAAATTTAATATCTATTCCTTTATTCCTATATCTACCTCCCTATTTCTAACCTTAACCTTTTCTTTCTATCGCTAACTCTTTATTTCTATATCAAAGTTCTTATTTCTACATATACCCATCAAAAGCATATACAACCACTTATAACTATTACCGTCCCCTTACTCCTATACTTAAACTATAATGGAACCTTCATTTGTATATTGAAGTTATTATGTTAATATCTTACCACTTGCAATAGCATCTGACTTGTTACCTGTGTGTAACCCCTCATAACTGTGCCTTTCCTATTTTAGCTATGCTTTAAATTCGAATAACTATATCTCTCCATTGTTAACATAGTGTAAACTCTTATATTTATACTGAACCACCTATTACTAGTGGTTAGCGCTTATATCTATATTCAACTCAATAAAACAGTGTCTTACCTCGGCTTGTGTGCTCAGCAGAAAAGTTAAGAAAATATTAAAACTTTTGTGTTTGCTCGAAAAAAAATAGTTTCACATTTTTCTGTAAGTTTCAAAAAAGATTTTATGCGTTAACATTCGTATGAAATTAGCATTAACACAATAAATATTTATCTTACTCATATAAGCTTCATTTGAGTATGTCAGTAAAGTTATAATGTGCAAAGAGAACAAAATTGTTGCGACACTGAGGACAAATGTCCAAAAATACAGCAAGTATAGTGTTGCATTGTTAGGAGCAGTAATTGTTTGCATAATGCCGATGCTAACTTAATACAATTGCGAAAATATCCAGTTACTTTGTTAACACTAATAGAGACGTTTTGTATTCGTTTTTCTATTTTAATAGAGAAATATTAGAGATAGTGTTAAATAATGGAATCCTATAGCTAAGACGATGGTACTGCTCTAATCTCTCGTACCTATTATCTGAGGGCCTTTCACTTAATTATATAGAAGCCTTTATATTCGATCTTACAATATTTATTGATATCAATCCACTTAAATGTGACAATAATCTGATGCGCATGTTTCAACTCTCAATACCTATTTCCATCTAGCTGCACTATATGTATTTTATGTCTTTTTTTTATTCTGGTATTCATGAATGTATCCTGAAGAAGAAGAATACCTCGCATTTCGGCTACCTTTCAGTATAGGGTGATGTCCAAGGACATTTCCATTGACCCGATATTTCTTCTATAACTATTACTAACTGCACCTCTGGACAGAAGGCCCGTCTGACGCAGAGTTCTTCTCGCTGTATTACTTGAGCTCCCCATACACACCAACTAACCACATATCAGCTACAGGAGCTCTATAGTATGTCGACAATGTAATCAGCATGCTATTGGACGGATGATCCACGACAAACAGCCGTTAGTGACTTGTTCAGAATCATTTCATGACTGGTAGTACTGAGGTTCAAACACAGTACCTTGTGAGTAAAAGAATATATTTATTTTTAAAGTGAAAAATTAAGTTGAATGAAGACGATAATATTGTATTATTACATTATTCATAGTGAAACTATTGGCAATTCAATAAAATATTGGAAAAGGTTTAGGATCAGGGTCTTAATTCTCGTAAATGGGATTTTAACCTTCCGAAACGTCGAAATTAATATTATCGTCTTCTTTCAACTTAATTTTTTACTTTAACAAATAAATACATTCTTGTATCAATTATTTTCTATATTAATTACCTTGTGGGTACGTGTCGAACAACGTAAGCATCCAGCTAAGGCGGCTTCGAACGTCTCCTGATATGGAAGCTACACGAAAGTAATCACATTAATAGTGGAAATTTATTTTATGAATAATCATTTTTCACACAACAGAGTTACTAATTTGGTTCGTCAATAATTCGTGTAGAAATGTTGTTTATTCTTTTTCTGAATTAAAAACAATTAAATTCAGTAAATCCGTAATTTAGTAGCAATAAAACAAAATCGCCGATTAATCGCGATTAATCATTAACATTTTGTAAAATCGCGCTTAATCGTCCAAACCCAGGCAATTTTAATGACATGGGTATTAATAAACAAATATTTACAACAGCAGTAAACCCCGCGGCACTAAATTATGTTATCCTTTCTCAACACTATATATATATCAATAAACTTTTGAAGCATTTTAATATAAAATATGTTATATTTCCAAATAATAATCGATTTTATTTGTTTTAAAAAGAACGGTGAATAAAATTTTTATGTTATTGTGAAACAAAGTAAAATAATGAAAGGTTTTTAATAGACCACAAATAGAATGAACTCGAATGAAACTAAACCAGAACTAAGTTAATAAGAAAAATCTAAAGTTAACTCAATAACCTGGTAATAAAGCTTTTGTTTTCAAAAGTGTCTATTTAACCGTGTGAGAACGGGCGTGGTATGTATACTGCTTGAAATATTTCTCACAATTCGGAGATAGTTTTTATATTAAATTAATCAAGAACGAATGGAAACAGTTTATTGAATAGTTAATTTATCTTGATGTAGAAAATTATAAGTATTTTGGCAATGTCGGAAATATTAATATATAACGAATTAATTTTTCTAACGGCATATGATGAATCATATCCTTTTATTGCTAATATCCCGTCCCCAAAGGGTTAATTAGGTGAATGGAAATTGTTGTTGTCAATAATATTACTGACAACTTAATGAAAAAAAATATATTCAGTAAGAGAAGTCTGTTTAGTTCATTTTTCTCTACATTTAGGTGCATTTAGAAGATATTTAAATTTTCAAAAGAAAGTGATAGAAATATTTTCTCATCGTTATTTTAATATAACTAGTTTCTTGTTTGATAATATTAATCTGTTAAATAAAGAATGAAAATGGTATCATCATTAGCTACTTCATTATCTTTTGGTCAAAGAACTATGGTTCGATAAGTTGGATCAGTCTTATTTATACTTGGTATTACAGGATCTCTTCTCAATATTTTACTTTTTTCTCAACGAAAATTACGATCAAACTCATGTTGTATTTGTAAGTGAATATATCAAAAGAAAAAATAATTTTGAACGATGTTTTATAGATTTTTTAGCATCATCTGTGGCAGCTATAGTTTTGATTCTAATGGGTATCACACCTCAATTATATGCATTGAATCACATTCCAGATCCTTTATTTAATGGAAACTTTTGCAAAGTTCGAGGTTATATTAGTCAATCAAGTGCTATGTTATGTCGATGGTTATTGACAATTGATTGTATTGATCGTTGTTTATTAACTTCAACAAATGCTAATCTTCGTCGTTTTTCTATTGTTCGTTATGCACGAAATATCGTCTTGTTACTTTGCATTATTTGGTTAATATGTCTCATTCATATGATTATCTTTACTACTGTTCGAACACCGGGATATATTAATTGTATGATGTCAACTACAGGTGCATTAATCTATCATAGTATATATACAATTGTTGCAGGTGGATTGACACCACCTTTAATTATGTTAATATGTTGTAAAATAATATGGAAAAGTCTTCAATTCAAAAGACAACATAAAGGAATGATTATTTTAAATACACAAGGTAATAGAAGAGAAAAACATGATATACAAATATTAATTATGTTATTATTACAAGTTATTATATTTATGATTTTTACTTTTCCTTATATGTCTTATAATCTCTATTCGGCCTTTACTCGAACAATTACTAATAAATCAGCAGATCGCGTTTAGCAATTGAATCATTTATGCAACTATTTACCGAAATAACTGTATTTATTTATCCAGCATTATCATTTTATTCAAATACGTTAGTTTCACAAACATTTCGAAATAAATTAGTTATGGTATTCTCAAAGGTTTTTACTTGTGTTCATGGAGAACTTTTTCATAATCGACAAAGAATTGCACCAAGTACTTTAATAGCAAGACACACAATGTAGAAACTGTATTTGAAAAAAAAATAACTTATTGCAATTACTTGTTTTTAGTTTCGTATAAATGTTGTGATGCTATTCTATGATTGCTTTCTTATTTTGTAATATACAGTACTGAATTAATAATAATAAAAGAGTAATTGGATAGGATATTATATAGCTCGATGAGGTATTATTTTGATTATAATTCGAATAAGAATTTATTTTTAAGTGATGGTATAATGTCCTCTATCTTTTGTATTTTATCATTACTTATTCATTTTAACCCTTTGAGGATGGACGTGGTATATATACTACTTGAAATATTTCTCAAAATTCGAGGATAGTTTATATACTATATCAATCAAGAGCGAGTGAAAACAATTTATTGAGTAGTTAACTTGTCTTGATGTAGAAAACTATAGGTATTTTGGAAATATCAACATATAATGCATCAAATTTTTCCAAGGGCATATAATGAATTATGTCCTGTTGTTTTCAAAACCTCATCCTCAAAAAGTTAATCACCCTCACCCTCACCCTCACACCCTCACACCCTCACACCCTCACCCTCAAACAACTGATTAAAATGATTTTCAATCAATTTTTAATCAAAAAAATCGATTTAATCAAAAAATCAGTTTAATCAAGGAAATAAATCAAAAAAATCTGATTTCAGCTGTTTCCCCCTTTAGAAAAGCTCTTTGTTGTTATCATCTTATTGAAGAACTACATCAACATTCGCAGCATATTTGCTTTAAATAATGTATTTTATAGTATATTGTTTATAGTTGAAAAAGAATCGGTGAAAGTATTGCGATAAGCTATACATTTCAATAAATACTAGCTGATATTCATATTCAATATTCAGAAACTATTGATTATAGGTATCCAAACATATTCAAGATTCTTGAAATACTTCAATAAACAAATATACTGAAAATAATTTTTGTGCTTTTCATGTAAAAAATAAAATCATTTATATTTTTCAGTATAATTACAAAAAAAAAAGAGAAAGGATAAAATGAAGAAGAGTAAAAAATTTTAATTTGATGTATATTTATGGCAAAGTTAGTGTTAAAAAAATATTAAATATTGATCATCATCTGGTCCTGTTTTTCGATGCTGTAATGAAATAAAAAATAAAATTTAGAGGAAATTGACAAAAAAAAAGAATTTTTTTCTTGTTTTTATTAAAATAATTTTTTCAAAATGTTTCATTTCTAAAGAATAGAATACAATTAAAAAATAACATTCTGAGTTTTCTTATTTATTTATTCACAAAATATATGTTGCATGCATCATACTATAGGATAAACTATACAAAACATATTTCAAATTCAATTGATTTATTTATTTAATATTTCTGATGATTGATTATATAATAGAAACAACAAATTTTTAGTGAATAAAAAAAACAACAGCTATTGCTATCAATTATATATTTGCTATTGGATATATTCTATTGACCTTTAGATATTAAAATATTTTATTCAGTTTAATTTGAATTAATGAGATCTTTTTTGAATCTCAAGACAATCAGTTATTCTGATCTAACCTCATTGAGTCCATTTTATTTCAATCATATCACTCTGAGACTATCCATTGAAAACAATTTATCAGCTTATCAAATTATTTTTAAATAATAAATAGTAAAGAAATAATATAATAAAGAAAAACATTTGAAAATATATAAAATCCATCTGTTCATTTGATCCAACCATAATATAGATGCATGCATAAAACAAAACCATGAATGAATGATTATCATATAAATTATAACATATATATATATATATAGTATGTAGATTTATTACAAATGATTGAAAGGAACGAGACAATTGTATCAAAAATTTTCATCTAAATATAACTATATTAATAATGTTATTATTTTTACATTATAGTTGTTAATATATGTATATATATTTGTATGTTGATCTGATTCATATTTTTTCTTCATATTAAATGAAAATAATATTAAGAAAAAACAGAATTTGAAAGTATTTATTATAACTTAACAGTAAATTTTGATAGTCTATTTGATATATAAAATAAATAACATCATATGTTCTTTTTTTCTATGACTTTCTTTATTGATATGTTGTTATCTTTAAACATTTTTTCAAGTTTTTCTATTTAATCATGAATTAGAAAAAAATATGTCCAAAAAAAAAAACTGCAACATCAATAAATTCTTTATTGATAAAACTATTTATATTTGTATTGACAAAATTTTTTTACAGGAACAAATAATTTTAACTGAAATCTTTTTTTTTTATAATAAAAGAGACAAATAAAAATATGCAAAATGAGCAAAACGTCATTTATTTTATAATTGAGATATGTATTTAGTAGAAATTCTATTTAATTTCATATATTTATATATGATAAATAGTCATCTTCAAATAAATCTTCATTTAACGAATTGGTTAAATGAAAATAATGATATTCAACATGATTGTTTATATATTAGTGCACATATTAGATATGAAAATGATTCTCGTCATGTAATACCTTATTGTATGGGTGAATGGATATCAAAATTAAATATAAAAGAAAATAAAATTGATAAAAAAATTAATTTTGAACAATTATCAAAATTAAATATTTCAAGTAAAGAATTATATTTATGGTCAGCACCAATTGATATTATTGAAGAATATCAGTTTTATTTAAATCAATTATTAAATTCTGAAAAAACATTATTAGGACAAACTTATTTTTATAATTGTACATTACCAAATTTTGGTTCACAATGTCAATATTCTCTTGTTTATTATAAATCATATTATTTATCATTAGATAAAATAATATTTGATTATTATTATTATAATGAATATGAACCAACATTATTAACATGTTATATTCATTTAGATTGTAATCGTGGTCCATCTCCATCTTGTCTTGATTGGACAGAAATTTGTGATGGAAATATTGATTGTCTTGATAATAAAATAGATGAAGAATATTGTTGGTTAATTGAAATATCTCAATGTAATCAAAATGAATATCAATGTTCAAATGGACAATGTATACCTAAAGATTTTTTTCGAGATTATCCATATATTCCAGATTGTCTTGATAAATCAGATGAATATTATGATACAAATGATATTATCACTAGAGAACCAACATTTAATTGGGAAGATGTAACATGTGTAAAACATTTTTATCAGAATAATTTAAATCAATACGTATTATCAAGTTCATGTCTTAAACATCGTCAAGTTCTTTTATCACAAGCAATATTCTCTATTAAACCAAAATCAATATCTAATGAATGTTGGTCAGCATTGAAATGTATTATACAAATGCCAATTATAAGGATCAAAATATATTCTATTCTTTGTATTGATAAACTATGTGATAATATAATTGAAAAAACTTGTCCAGATATAATATATATTCCAGCTGTTCCAATTTTATTTGGCCATATTTATTTAGCATATGAAAAAAATAAAATGAATTATGTTCCTAATCGTCCATCTAAACCAACATACTTTTGTTATGATAATCAATTTATTTATTTACCTGATGATAATAATAACGTAATATTAGATAATAATTATACTTGTCGTTTTTATGAAGATTCAATATATGGCATAGGTCAGAGAAATCCTATGTGGTTACAAACAATTATTACACCTCTTCTAACCTGGTTAACAAGTAGAAAAGTATCAATTTACAATAATTCAACATATTGTGATCGATCAAAAATGTATCAATGTATATATTCAAAGAAATGTATATCAAAAAGTCGTCTATTTGATGGTGTTCATGATTGCTATCATCATGATGATGAAAAACTAGGTACATCAAACGAAATTTGTTTGCCAGAACAAAATTTAAATCAATTCAAATGTAAAAATAATGAATGTGTTTCTAAAAGTTTTGTTGGCAATCCAGAACTTGCTTGTAAGGATAAGGGTGCAATTTATGATGCGAAAATAATCGAAATGAACTTTGATCTAAATAGAAGTTTATTTCAAATGATTTGTGATGGAATTAGTCAAATACTAGCAAACAATATTAAATATGGAAATGATACAGATGAAACAAATTGTGAACATTGGCATTGTAATAATATTTATACTTATTGTGATGGATTTTGGAATTGTCTTGATGGTGCTGATGAAATTAATTGTCATTCATCTCTATTATTAAATTGTTTAAAAAATAATTATATATGTGTTTCATCTCAAACGAAACAACTCATATGTTTACCTATAGAAAAAATTAATGATGGAAATATTGATTGTATTGGTGCTATTGATGAACCAAATATATGTAGAAAAAATTTAGATTATAAAAATTCAAAAATATTTCATTGTCAAAATGATAGTTATGATACATGTATCAGCAGTAAAAAGATATGTAATGGAATAAATGATTGTAAATATAAAGAAGATGAACAAAGTTGTAAAAATAATTACACTGTATCAGGTACATTTAAGGAAGGAATTTGTTATTATGACTATGAATCATTTGGTTCAGATATTATAAAAATACTTTGTAGATATTTTTATGAAAATATTGATCGACGAACAATCTATTTTAAACTTGAGAAAAATAATAATTTTATAAAATCAAATATTACATATAAAAGTAGTGAAATATTAACAAAATTATCATCAAATGAAAATGTTAAATCTTATCAAAAACGTTGTCATCGTGGATTAGATTTACAAGTTTGGTTACATAAAGAAAAAAATTTAAGAAAATATGTTTGTTTATGTCCACCAAGTTATTATGGTGATATTTGTCAATATCAAAATCAACGAATTAGTTTAACATTACAATTTTTTGTTACATCTGATTCAGTTCAAATTCCATTTATTATAATAATATCATTAATTGATAATACAAATGAAAATTTAATTCATTCATATGAACAATTTACATATTTATCTATGAAATATTGTAAAAGAAAATTTAATATTTATTTATTATATTCAACTAAACCAAAAGATCCAAATAAAAATTATTTAATACATATAGATATTTATGAAAAATTTCAATTAAATTATCGTGGAAGTATTATTAAATCAATAAATTATACATTTTTACCTGTACATCGTCTTGTTTTTCAAATAGATATTCCACGAACAAATTATATTAGAAAAATTTGTTCAAATTTTCAATGTAATCATGGAAAATGTCAAACATATTATAATGATCCATTAAATAGAACATTTTGTCAATGTGAAAAAGGATGGTATGGAAAATCTTGTCAATATAAATATAATTGTACATGTTCATTTAATTCATTATGTCTTGGTTTATTATCTAATAATCGATCTTTATGTATTTGTCCATGGAATAAAATTGGTTCTCGATGTTTAATTCATAATACAATATGTGATGAAAATAATAATGAAGAAAAAAAATGTTTAAATAATGGTCAATGTATACCTTTAGATGAATATGATTTATTAAATAATAAATTTACATGTATTTGTCCAAAAGGTTTTACTAGTCATAGATGTGAAATAATTGAAACAAAACTTATTATTTCATTTGATAAAAATCTAACTTTATCATCTTCAATACTTATTCATTTTATTGAAGTTAAAAAAACTGATTATCCTATTCATCGAACAACCTTTAAAACAATTCCAATTGATTTAAAATCAATTGATATTTATTGGTCACTTCCATTTCATATTGTTTTTATTGAATTATTAAATAATAATAATTATTATTTAACTATATTACAAAATTTATATAATGAATCAATAATTATTGAAAAAAATTTAAAATCATCAGATAGATGTTTAAATATAAATGAAATATTTAATGAAACAATTCTTAATTATCATCTTATTCGTCGTATAAAATATTATCATTTACCATGTCAAAATAAATCATTAGAATTATTATGTTTCTATGATGAACATCAGTTTTGTTTATGTCAAATACATGAACAAGTACGTATGACAAATTGTTTTGCATTTGAACATAATATGACTATGGATTGTTTTGGACAAAATGGTTGTGAAAATAATGGTCAATGTTTGCAAGATGATGAAAAATGTCCTAAAACATCATTATGTATATGTCAAAAATGTTTTTATGGAAAACAATGTCAATTTAATACAAATGGATTTAGTCTTTCACTTGATGCTATTCTTGGTTATTATATTAAAACAAATATAAATTTTTTTAAACAATCATCTGCAGTTATAATTAGTTTAATATTAACATTATTAATGGGATTTACTGGAATTATAAACGGAATATTATCATTAATTACATTTAAAGATAAAAAAGCACGTCAAAGTGGTAGTGGAATTTATTTATTATGTTCATCGATAAATACTTTATTAATAATGATTTTATTTATATCAAAATATTTTATTCTTATAATTTCACAAATAAATTTAATTAAAAATACATTATTTTTAAATATTCAATGTATTTCAATTGATTTTCTTCTTCGAGTTTGTCTTACAATAGATCAATGGTTAACTTCAAGTGTAGCAATTGAACGAGTATTAATAACTATTAAAGGAACTAGTTTTAATCAAAAAAAAACTATACAAGCAGCTAAATATATAATTATTATAATTATATCTATAATAATACTAACAAATATTCATGATCCAATTCATCGAAAATTATTTTATGAAGATAATGATTATTATGAAGATAAAAGAATTTGGTGTATTGTTAAATATTCATCAACAATTCAATATTTTAATTTAATAATGAATATATTTCATTTTATTATGCCATTTATTATTAATTTAATATCAGCTATTATTATTATTATTGTTAATACACGACAAAAAGCAAATATACAAACTCAACAAAATTATAGACAAATTTTAATTAAACAAATTAAAAAACATAAAAATTTATTAATTGGTCCATCAGTATTAGTTATTCTTTCAATTCCACGTTTAATTGTATCATTTGCATCAGGTTGTATGCAATCAACTAATGATTCATGGTTATTTCTTTTAGGATATTTTATATCATTAATACCACCAACACTTACTTTTCTTTTATTTGTTTTACCATCAACAACATACAAACAAGCATTTCGAAAAGCTGTTAGTAGATATAAAAAAATTCTTTCAAGACATTCATAATGGTAATATTATATTTTATTAATTTATACTCACTTTATCTGTTTTAGAATTATTGATAATAATTTTTTAGAGAAATTTTTTTTTGAAAGAAAGATTAATTAGAAATATTCATTACAGAGCTCCAGCGAGACAATGTTTTGGTTGTTCTATCGGGTTTCGCCTCAACCTATCATATGAATATAGCTCTTTGTAGATAAAAGATTAAGGATCATGTAAGCCTGCAAGAGGAAGGAGTCAAGACCTATTCTATGGAGATACCTATAGATCCTCAAAAGCTTTTATATGACGGTGCCCATCGGTCCTCAAGAACCATCCTATAGAGTATATATAGCTTCTGAAAGATGTAATATAATAAAAGGATAAGACCATAAGAGGTATAAGGAATGTAAGACTATAAGGACAGAAGATAACATTGATTATAAAAATATGTGCGATATAAAAGCATGAGGCCATAAGGGTTCGATCTGTATCCATAATATCGAGTAAGGGTATGCCTGTTATCTGAGGATAAGTTAAACCTATGAAGTTATTTGTTAAAGGAGAAACTTGCCCTGCAATATGCACAGGTTCTCGCTAGTTTATTTCTTTTACTATTCATCAGTTTCGCAATACTATTTATATGACAATGTATTTATCACAAAAAAAATGACAAGTGCAATATGAAGCAGGGCTTCCTAGAACGAGATGAGTTTAATCCCGCGGGGCTCTGTCTCATCGGTAACGATTTTGCGGAACGGAATAAAAGAACTAACCCATTTCGTCTCAATATAACTCCAAAAATATCGTGTCAGAGTGGAACTGGTCTCGTATCTTGCAGAGCTCTGATTCATCATGAAAGAAAATGTCTCGTTGGAAATATTCAACTAAAAAGTACTTCTATGATATTACAGTTTTACTGCTATAAACATCTCTTCTTCAGAACAATATTTTATTTATTTATTTATTTATTTTTTGTAGTTCTTCAGTATAATTATTGGAGAAGGAATAATATTGAATAATTATTTTCTTTTAATAATCTTATTGCATGAATATGTGTTGTAATAATGTTATTTATTGTTTGTTTGTAAACTATTTCGATGTAATCTATCAATAAAATGAATATTATTTATGTAAAAAATGACAAATGATGATAAATACGATTAATTTTGTTTTAAATTCATTTCATTAATCATCATTGATTAGATTAATTTGAAAAACAACTCAATAAATAAAGACGAAGTGACGACATCGGAAATCGAGGGTAGTATATTCAATAATTGAATAGTTGAATGTAGTGTACAAATGGAAGACAAGACAAATGTATATAGGATGATAGAGAATTTCAAGGTTTTAAAGAATATATAATTGTTGATATCACGAAAGGTGCTCCCGCGACACTTGCTTCCCGCACATTTGCTCTCCTATGATATTTGTTCTTCAATATTGGGAAACAAACTTTCTAGAAGTTACAAGAACAATTTATAAATTAAAATAATATATTGAATTGAACACAATCATAGAAAACAACAACAAAAAAATAAATAACAGTAAGGACATGCGTATATTTTACCAGATGAATGAAACACTATGAAGAGAGATCGGGAAAATAGTGTTGTGAAAGGTAATTTAATCATTTCTATATTTCCTGTTTATCAAATTGACCGAATATATTAATTGATTAAAAGCTGAACATTCTCGAGATGTTAAGCATACTTGATTGGTTTATCTTTTATCAAAGGTTATTAACTATATCATCAAAATATGAGATCAAATAAGTGATTAAAAAAAGCACGATAAGAACAGAATAAAGTAACTCTATTCTCTTTAGATAAATACTGATAATCTGTCGATCGACAATTCATATTGGAGAGCAAGTGTCGTTGGGGAGCAAATGTCGCTGGGGAGCAAGTGTCGTGGGAGCAAATGTCCAGGGAGCACCTTTCATGGATTCATAATTGTTGTTTTAAAGAGATAATCTTGTAGTGGTAAAAAATTATAAAAAAATACTAATTTTGATGACAATGACAAAATCAATTCTGTGGAAATTTGGACGTGAGGATGCGTTCATTGTAATTAATTTATTTTGTTAATGCAAAGTTCTAAAGTATTGTCGGCGCCAAAAGTAAATGAGGGAAACTCTGCAAAGTATATCTCCTGAATGAGCACAGCTAGTGAGCTGATTTTTTCACCATTAGAAAAAGGTTACTCTGGGATACAAAGGCATCCTGTATTCAGGGGGTTAATGTTCGATCGAGGTGGTTAGTTGTCATTGAAGATTTTGTGCATCATCGGACAAAAACGTTTTTCATATGAGTTCTCATTTCTAGAAAGTCATTCGATCATTCAAGGTTGTCTCTTTTAATCTATGCAAACTCAATCTTTCCATCATTTATCAATCATAGTTAGTGCTTTCTTTCAACCGTTTTCGCTTTTATTTCGGTGTTTTCAATGATGTTGACTACATTACAACAAAATATGGTAACACAAAAAGAAGAAATCAGCCTATGTATTATCATCATTGATCTTGGGGAGATTACCGACTTCGACATCGAAATCTTCATTGTCTAATTGCAGTTCAATGGAAATTTCCAAAAATTCATCCACTGCTTCATATGCCGTTTCTCATAGATGCCTTAATACCAATACCCTAGGTATCCAGAGCTAAGCGTCAGGATACCCCACAGGGTAATCAACTAAAGTCAATTCACCTTTATATCACGCATCTTACGTTATGGAGTAATGACTTCATTGCTCTCTCAATAAACTATATATTCTAAAAGTTGAGGAATTTGAGTGAATTTGGTGTAACCAGGTCATTATCCCAAATTCACTCAAATCCCTCAACTCTATAAAACATAGGTATCGATATCATCAAGGATAATGATCTCGTTACACCAAATTCACTCAAATTCCTCAACTCTCAGCAGATACATGGGAAGTGAGGGTGAGGGTAACCAAGTTATTACTCGCTATGGCCACGCGTTACGGAATTTCATTTTTTCGTACTACAACATCTGTATTCTCCCAATAGTAAAAGCAAACTTTCTGAAATTTATATTATAGATAGAGGTCGTTGAGATCTATTACCAGTAAAAGTTTCATCGATTTCTCTTTAGCCACAGCTGAGTTATACATCAAACATAGACTGTTACGGAATTTCAAAAAATGGAAGTTTTTTTAGGGTGAGCATAGAGTTTAACATTTTTTGGAGAAATAAAGTGACATAGAAATAGACGTTCTATGCATAAGTTGTTCAGCTTTCCACAAGCTTTTAGAATATCAGCTCATTTCTTAACAAGCAGAATTGCATTGAATATAAAACATCAAATAATGTCCGTTACGGAATTTCAATCGTTACGGAATTTCATCTTTTTTTGATGTTCTAATCGGGAAAGTCTGAGACTTCCCAACTTCAAATCATCATTATAAAAATGTGTCTTTTTTCTCATCCAACAGTAGAACAAAGACAGTTCTCTCATTCAAGTATGCCAGTTTCAATCTCACTATAAAATCATATTAAAATTTTCTTCTATTTTTCAAACAAAAATGAAATCTAAAAATATTGAAAACTAATTTTTTTTGGTAAAATTAGTCGAGAAATCTGTTTTTCGACAGTCGAGAGACGACAGATACAGCTCGTGTCATTCGTGAATATCGTGTTGCAAAGCTTGCAACCTGTTTCATAACCTGTCGGTAGTACACTTTCGATTTCAGAGATAGTTGTCTTTATTTTTTCTGAGTTAAAACCTTCCTGTTGCGAGGGTGACCGATGGCTGGCCATAGCGTACTCCAAATTTACTCAAATTCCTCAACTCTATAAAGCACAGCTATCGATATCATCAGGGATAATGACTTGAGAGTGAGGATGAGCGTATTGAATTCTATATGGCAGTGATACTCCGTCACTGGATGCAGTGTGCTTATTATAGATGAAAATGTGGATACCGGGTGTAACCGTATTATGACATCACTCCCGTTTCTACCTTTTCAGTGTGACGTATTGCACCTTGAGTAGCCTTTTCATCAAAGCCAGCGACGAATTCAGCGACTAATTCATAAACGTTGTTCAATACAAAGCTACTATTGTTTTTATGAACGTAGTCTTTCAATTCAGATCAGACAACCTCAATCGGATTCAATGAACAATAGCGCACTGGCAAACACAATATTTCGACATTGAATTCTTGAGCAATCTCGTTCACATAACTACCATATATTCGAAACATATAAATATTGTAGAACAATCTATACTTTATATTCTTTTTTGGGTCTGTTGTCAAAACCAATCTCTAACAATTCTGATTTCTTTAATGTCGAATCAATTTCAATGTCACGATTTTCCAGCCATTCCATTTTCTGGTCTGTCCGCATGAATCTTTTGATAGATTTAGAGTAGTCTGTGAGTTCTGAATGCCATGATGCATTATCGATGACTATAGCTATTCGTCGACTACGACCTTATTTCAAAATCAAAACTTTAGCAATTAAAATTTGAATAGAATTTACGGCTATGTTCTCTTGGATGAAAAGCTGCTATGTTGACGGACGGAAAGTGAAATACATTCGTATCGCTCATAGTAGATATTGCTAAACTAGTATCTATATAGATATATGTACAAATTCAGTGTTGAGCAGAACTCTTAGCTTATTACCTTTTCCAATTGTTTTTCGGAGCCTTTCTTGTCCTTAATCATCGATCCAGATTGATCTTTTCTCTTTTCCTATATTCATCCATGTTTTGTCGAGAAAGATTATCAAAATACCAGCTTTGCGTGATTCGTCAAGTTGCCTAAAATAAAAGGTCTGTTGAGCAACGAAGAAATTGTCTGTGAGCTAACTGAGAAATCTGCATAAGCAAAGAGAAGGTGTTCAAGACGAATAGCGACCGTAGGATAAATTTTTTCTGCTAAAAATAAATGAAACTGATAACAAATTTCATCACCAGCATCTTCGAATAGATGGAATGGTGTCCGACCAGAAATTTTTCTAGGACCTTCTGGTTGAATCGTGATCAACTCGCGAAAGGTAGTCCAAGTTGAAACATTCTGCTTTTTATGTGAAATCTCGGTTCGATGAAATTATAATGTTGATCGAAGTCGGCAGCGCTTCTCTTCCGCTTCTTTTTCTTCGACTTCCCTCAATTCACATAATGTCTTCATTTCTTTCTTAAAAGTACACAATGAACACTCCGAAAAAGAGATCATCACAGGACAGGACTGCCCTGCAAATGTATTGGAAAAATGACACAAGCAATAATACGATCAATATATATATACGAATATAAAATATCCCAAAATTCGAACGTTCTTTTTTTTTTCTTTCTCGATAGCTAGAGACAGGTAAGAAAAAATACAAACGACAACTTTCTCAATCAAAATTTAGGGGACAAGCAAAATAAAAGCAAAAATGGCTGATAGAAGTACTGACTACATCAGAATCCGGAGAAATGATAAAACTCATTGTTAATCAAAGTAAATCATGTCTACAAGACAACTTAGTCATCATCGTTCAACTAAGAATGATTGAAAACGTTCATAGATATTGAATAACAAGGCATTTTTCTTCGAAAAAATCGCATTTTTGGTGGGTTACACACGCTCAGTGTAAAAAAAAAATAACTTTTGAACGATGAATGACAGAAATGTCGGGTTTGTATAGATTAAAACAGCAGAATTTGGGCTATTGAATGATTACCTTAAAGTGAGAAGTCATATGAAAAATGTTTTTGTCCGATGATGCACAAAATCTTCAATGACAACTACGGTAGCTACCTTGATCGAACATTAGTCCACTGAATATAGGATGCCTTTGTATCCCAGAGTAACCTTTTTCTAATGGTGAAAAGATCAGCTTGCTAGTTGCATTCGTTCAGGAGATATACGTCACAGAGTTTTCCCCATTTGCTTTTGGCGCCGACAATAGTATATATGCAGTATTATGCGAATATGTGACAGTCTATTAGTGATGATTAACAATGATAACTGCAATAGAATCGACTTAACTGGAAAATAAGATGCTCACTATTAAATAAAATACAAACAAGCTATTGATAATCAAAGTTTTTTGTATTTTAACATAATAATCAACTGAAAACCTATTATTTTTAAATAATAATGCATATATTATTTTCATAAGCTTCTATGGTCATTAACCCTTTCACCACGATGGGTCCCACCGGTGGAATCCACTATATTAGGATCCCATTGTGGTGAAGGGGTTAAAAAACGTCTATTTTGCGTTTAATTTTTATCTTCGATTTATCTTGGTTTTAACAGGAAAACCTTTGTAGAAAAACTGCGCTTCCATTTCTAAGATTGACATTTCAAACTATGTAATTGTTGGAACTTATCTGAAAAAAGCTTTGTAAAAAAAAGATTTCGAGTAACAACATTTATATACAGACTAGACATGTTAAGATTGATTTTTTCGTTAAAAATGAATGTACATCTTGTTAGGAAGTTAAATCATTCAAAAATTATACTGATAATGAGTGTATTTTTTTTACTAAATAAATATATTCTAGAAAAGTCTACAACAAGTGAATTATCACTTGTAATTAATTTTATATAATTATATGGGTAATGCAAGAAACAACGAATTTATGAAATCGGAAAATTTGTTTTACAGCAGCTAAATTTTTAGTAATGATAAGATCATACCCCTAACAAGATACACAGTACAACTACATGATATACGTTTGCAGAAAACTGCAAAAGTAAATCACATAGAGCATCACTATATCCTGTACGAAATTGATATTGTGCAATTACATATTGGCACTATTAAATAGTGATAAGACATAACCATTAGAATGTTTTAACGTTCTGTATATATACATATGGCTGTTTAAAACTAGCGAACATGTGTATTTTACTATACATAACGTCATACATTCTTCTTTCTTTTTATTCTCTAACTATAGTTGTACTGTGTATCTTGTTAGGGGTATGATCTTGTCATTACTAAAAATTTAGCTGCTGTAAAACAAATTTTCTGATTTTAACAGACGCTCATATATACTTCTAAACAAATTTATGCTTTTACATACTTTTAAAGTTTGAGTTCAATTGAAATGTATGAACACTACAACTAAAAATAACTTTGAATTTCTTCTTCATCTTATATGGTATATATGTATATATCTTTTGATTGCAAGTATTTCATTTTTTTTCTGATACAACCCATTGAAAAAAAGTAAGATTATGTAAGATTTTATCAGATTTCAATTGGATTTTTCTGCACCAAAATCAAAATTATAAATGATTGAAATCTTTCCAAATCAAGAATAATTTGGTTTTTAATCAAAAATAATTCTCAAAATCTGGTATAATTTTAATTTTAATCAAAAAATATGTGATTTTAATCAAAACTCTACTTGATTTGGAAGGTTAGTTTTGATTAAATAATAATCTTCTAAATCAAGTAGAATTTTGATTAAAATCACATATTTTTTGATTAAAATTAAAATTATACCAGATTTTGAGAATTATTTTTGATTAAAAATCAAATTATTCTTGATTTGGAAAGATTTCAATCATTTATAATTTTGATTTTGGTGCAGAAAAATCCAATTGAAATCTGATAAAATCTTACATAATCTTACTTTTTTTCAATGGGAAATGTCAAAGTTATTATTCATGGTTTGTTTTCACTTAACAATGAGGAAGAGTTTGTCATAAATCAGCACTATGAATGCTGTTTGTTATGTGATTTATAAATAAAATAAGTTTTATATATGGAAACATACATTCATAAACATGTTTTTTTTTTTCTTTCTCTTTCTTCAAAATTAAGATGACATATGAATCGTTGCCATATTATTTAGTAGTGTACGGTGCATGAAACTTGCTTTGTAGAACTCATAAATTAATATCAAAAGCTTGAGCAAGAATTTTAAATCTTCTACTTAAAAATCTTCAATTCCTACACATCGTATATGTTCGGACAAATTTATTGTAACAAAATTGAGTCTGCAATATTTAAGTAAGACTAAAAATCAGATACTGATGGATACATAATGAAAAGTATGAATTTTTTCTTGAAATAAATTTTATGAAACGTTCATATCAATCGTTAAGTAGAATTCGTATTTGTTTTTCATAAAATAACATTATGGCATATTGAATATAATCTATATTGAAATTGTTATGTCAATAAATGTGTTTATTGACCATGATTAAATAGTGAATGTGATAATTTTGTTGTATATATCTACCTACGTAGATTTTTTAATGATATAAAAAATATTTATACTCTTTCATCTAACGCTGTTAAACTATTTGTTGCAGTCGTTCATGTATTTTGATATTCTCGTTCAATAACATCTTCAATGAAGGAACAAATTCTAAATTGACTTTGATATTTTACTGCATATTATGGACGATATGGCAAAATTAATAGATGTTTATCTATAAAGGATATTATTACTTTGATAATACTAAGAATAATTTTTTTCGTATATGATATTTTATTTCTATAATCAAACAAATTTTAGCTTATTTCACATATTATAACATAAAGCAAACAATAAGTAAATATTAAAATAAAAAACAACAAATACAAGAATCTATACGAATTCATTAAAATGTTAATGTCTATATGAACAATTTGTGTATAAAATACCGAGGCTGAATGCATGTAGAACAATAATATCATTTAGGTTGTCACCATTAATATCAACTATTATAGTAGAAAGGGCAACTCTATCAGTTAAATATGCCATCTTATTAGTAAAGTTACCATTACCAAGATTAAGAAAAATACCAAGTTTTTCGGGAATTTCAAATTTCGCGTTTGTAACAATAATATCAAGCTTTTTATCGCCATTAACATCACCGACTGACACTGATGTCGGCATGGCCTCATCACGAATTATTGTAGTATTAAAAATGCCATTACCATTGTTAAAATAAATACTAATGCTATCTCCATCTCTATTTGCAACTATAAGATCGACTTTTTCATCATTATTAATATCTCCTGACGTTACCATGACTGTGTCTGTTCTAGTAGAGATATTGTTGTAACCAGTAAAAGTCCCATTACCCATATTGTAAAGAATATCAATTCTATCTAACACGTTATATAGAATAATTACATCAAGATAATCATCATTATTAAGATCAGCTGTTGTTAGAAGCGTTGAATCACTTTCAATACGATAAATGGATTCATTAATGAATACGCCATTGCCAACATGGAGATAAACAATCAGATATGCTGGTACTTCGTAGGTCGTGGCAATAATATCTGGTTTATTATCATTGTTAACATCAGCAGTTATGACATGATACGTTGATTCACTAATGTTATAAGTTATTTGTTCAATAAAACCACCATTACCATTATTTAGTAGAATAAAGACTGTGTACGAGAAAGTATCTATGCCAATAAAGTCAATTTTATCATCGCTGTTAACATCGGATGTTGTCATCCATGTCGGAGCGTTCATAGATGAAGATATCCTTTGGACAGTAAATATTCCATTGTCATTATTATATAAGATTTCTATATTTAGTTTATTAGTATTGTCCAAGACAATGATGTCGACTTTGCCGTCAGAATTGATATCATCTATCATCATAGAATCTAACCCAAAAGATTTTGTATATTCTTTTAATTTAGAATATATATGAGTACATTGATCTAATAAGAAAAATATTTTCCATTAATGTAAGATCGGTACAATATAGTTAATTTATATTCTATTTTATTGAAAATCATTTTTACTGTTCATAATAAATATAAAAATTCTTATCTTATTCTTTTTCGAAACAGTCGATTGAAGAGAGAAATAATAATTTACTTACAAACTGATGTTTTTGTTGTTGTTGTCATCATTTCTGAAATAGAAAAAAAAAAAATGATAAAAAATTGTCTTATCTCTATTAATACATTTCTTTACGAAAAATAAACTTTTACATTCTTAAAACAACATTTAGACTGAAAATCTTTTATTGATTTTATTTTTGTTAGAAAAAAGAACAAATTGACTGCTTTATAGTAAACTAAGATCTACCTTCGGTGGATAGTTTCATTGTTGTTGTTGTTGATATAACAGGTTTTTTTTTAAAAACAACAGTTGGTAAAATAACAACAGTTGTAATAATTAATATGAGAATAATAATAACAGAAATAATCCAAAATATTCTCTTTTTTCCAACAATTGAACTTCTAAATGAAATTCATTTTTCTTTTACATTTTGCTAATTAATAAAATACATACCTCAATTGTGATAATAAATTAGTTCTTTGATTTGTATCCATTGCTATTAATTAAATCTATAAATAAATTAAAAATGAAAAATTATATTTTGTGTTTTTTTCTTCTATATTTATATTTTATTTTATTCTTTTTATTGTAACAAAATTTCAAATAATTTTATGTTTCTGAATGTATATTTCAGTTCTTGTTCTTTTTAAAATGCAAACTGAAACTATATGACAGAAAATATATTATTTAAGTAAAATTACTAATAGTTTCCATCTGTTTTTTTAATTTCTGCACATAATTTTTTTTTTAAAAACATTTGTTATTTAATAGAAAATATTTTACATGAAAATAGATAATATTTACTTGACTATTTTTCTTTCAATAAAAGAAAAGGATGGCGAGAAAGGGTCGGAGCGAGAGGACGGGTGCTTTCGAAACCGGAGTAAGATCAAAAAATTTTTATTGTTTATTCGATATTTAAATTGTCTTTCAGTGTTACCAAGATTTTCTGAAAAACTGAAATTGAAAACTAAAAAAAAGTCTTCACAGTGGTTTGCGGCAGAACTTCCAATATCGAAATTGTTCCTCTAGACTAGTGTCTGCATCTAAAAACTGAAGAACAATAGTAGATCCTAAATCGAAGAATGGCATGTCTAAAATCGAAGTATTTCACTCATCTTTTTTTCAAGCGCAGAGGATGCCACTGATCTCGCTCCGATTGCGCTGTCTCTGATAAAGAAAAGGTTTTTATTATATTAAGATAATCAGAGAAAAATATTTAACACTAGATTCTTTTCTAGTAACATATTGATACTTCCGACTATTTAGTTAACTATAAAAACTAGAAAGATAAATAAATACCATACACCGGTTTTTTTGAGAATCAATCTGCTCATTAAATAATATTTTGTTGAAAATCATGAGAAAATCTGTATTCTATAAAAATATTTGATCATTTTTAATCACAATTCAAATATTAATTCTATTTTATATAATTTTCTAATACTTATTTTCTGTCGTCTAAAGTAAAAAAAATGTCTACACACTCTAAGCTGTTAAAAATAGCATATGTTATGCAGCATTAAATCTAGAAAAGAAAACATATTACAATGATTTCTAATAATGAGAAGAATGTATTTATCACCGAATGATAAAGATGAAAATTTTTTTTTAATATTGTATAAATTAATGTTAGTTACATATGTTGGTTATTTAACAATGAAATATTGAGATCGAAATAGTAGTAGATCAGACCTTAATAGAAAATTTATCATTCGCATATATCTTTTGAATTAATTTGAATTATATCAAATAAGATTGAAGATTTATCTCTTTCTGATAAAAAAAAATACACACGATTGTACCGTAATAAATATGATTATGAAAAATGGATAATGTATTAATAGATGATGACTAAATAATAATTTAGTTAACATAAATATTACAAATACTACAACTAATTTGAAAAAAATAAGTCAATGAAATATTTCAATTGATTGTCTTTAAGTTAATTTATGAATAGTTAATTTTGATTGCATGATTTATCAAAGTTTATCTCAATCCTATTAAGAAAACATTTAAATAAAAACAGAACTAGACAGAGCACAATATCTCAATGCAAGATATATTCTAATTTGAAATATTATGACATAATAGATAGATACTAGGATATTTAACAAATATGTATATTAAAACGCATTTGTAACAACTAAAAAAAACACATAACACAGTAATTATCGAGCGTTCTAAAATATTTGCAGCATATGTAGCTTGTTTTGCAAATATCTCTGTATAGATAAATGATAAAATTTTGATAACACAAAATAGCGCTACTTTTCATCGTATTTATAATAATAAAAATCTTTGAAAGACTTTTTTTATTTTGCATATATCTCACTTTGAGAAAATCATATAGCACTCTAAACTTTTTCGAAAGATTTGTCATCCAAAAATCAACATATTGGTATTTTTATTGATTAGATATATCACTAAATAAACAGTCTTGAATAAAGAGTTGAAAAATAAATATAAGAGAAATAAAAATATTTATTTTCATTTATCACTATTTTGAAATTATAAATCAAAATATACGGAATTTTTTCTGCTTACTTGTATGAATAGTTATCAATTTAAACAAAATTTATAATACATACAAATATTTTATAATAATCTACCGATATGTTTAATTATCGAATTAGAAATTTAAATACAAAAAAAAACATGAAAATAATTTCGATTTATCTCAGAATAATGTAGAATCTATGACATACACAATAATCTTTCTTTATCATCGATTGATTAAGATAATGAATCATTCAATAGCTGTTTCTTTCTTAAACGATAAAATACAAAACATAAAAACTTTATTTTGCATAATTCTGTATCATCCTTTCAGTTAATAAGTCCACAATTAACCATCAAAACTGAGATGAATTTGATTACATGACTAATTTATTGATATTAATAAAGTTTTAATTTCATTTTTTGATACAAAAAAAAATGAAGTCGTGGAGTAGCGATGGGGAAGCGTTTGAACGCATTTATGTTTATAACTTGACATATACAATAACATTTTGTATCTTCCGTAAGAAAATTTCTGCATTTTTATACTGTAAAATATTATTACTCAATCTCAAATAAAGGACGGGGGCGTATAAGAACACGAATCGGCCCATCCTTAAA
>JAJEKB010020966.1:371799-397040 GCA_022393335.1 Macrotrachela quadricornifera | reverse complement strand
AATTTAAGGATGGGCCGATTCGTGTTCTTATACGCCCCCGTCCTTTCTCTAGCATTTTGACCGCTAGAGAGGTAAGATTAGTCTTATCATGCCCTATAAGATAAGTTTCAAAAAAAGAAAATACCTGCAAAACAAGAACATCGAACTCAGTCAAGTTGTAGCGCCAAATCTGGGCTACAGTTTAAAACCAATCCGAGCTTTGTAACGATTGAAATGACCGAGAAATTTGAGAAACTCGGACAGCCATATTTTGACTCTTAATCTTGAAGTAAATTTTGGTAGATTCAATATTTCGCGCTGATATTTTTGCTGTGAGGTACCTAGCCTAAGATCCACCTCCTCTGAAAATCTTGACAAGATTGGACGATCGAATGCTAAAAACCAATAAGGAAGAGGCTTAAATCGTTGTTAGTAATTTAAAATATAATTTTACGAAAGAATTAGTCAAATATATCGAAATGTCATCTCATGTTAACGGATGTCACTCACTAAATAATAGGAATATATTTAAGTTTTCGATGCGATGGAATTTTATACATCGAATGAGTACTAAGTATGTTTAATCAATACGATCACATATTGAATGATGTCGTTTTAGATTTATTAGTATTTTATATAAAATGAAAACTTTTGTAAAATAGCAAAATCAAACGTCAGACAAAAATTGATGTCACTTGCATCATTATGTAATCATATTATGAGTGGTGCTTAATTGATCACTTCTTTGCGTATACTTGTTTAGAATAAGCACGAGAGTAAAATGTAACCAATAATTCGAACGATATCTCTAGTCATCGACACAAATAAAATAAAAAAATAAAAAAGATGAAAGCAAAATTAAGATTAAATCTCTATTCGATTTCTTTATATAAAAATCTTTCTATTTGAGTAGGCTATGAGATAATGAAATGATTAAACGAAGAGTCAGCCAATAGGGTATTGCTTTATATTTTTGCCTTCTTCTATCAATAATATTTTAACTCAACGACAATACCAAAAAAAATACAAAGAGAAAAATATGTGAGTCATATGAGAAGAGAAAAAGAAGCAAAATACACCATTGTAGACTCGCACTATTCTCCTCAATGATTGTTTTAAATCATCAAACTGTCCATCTCAATCACATGTAAAAGGTCAAGGCAAGTCAAATGAAAAATTTGCAATATATCATACACAAGCTTTATTTTTTGAAAGCAATAATCTCAGATCTTTAGCAAACTAAACCAGGGAGTGCAGAATATGGCGGTTCTTTTTGACAGTCCAGAGAATATATTTAAGAATTATACGACTTTAGAGTACCCATAACTCTTACATTCATCCTCACGCTACATTCCTTTAGAAACAAAAAAATGTAACTCTGAAATAAGGAATTTGTTATAATTCGTAGAGTTTTTCATCCTACATCTTGTGGTAGAGTTTAGTTTTTGAATATAATGTATTCGGTAGTAGAAAGATAGAATGACGAAACAGAATTTCCTTTTTTCCAAAGAAGATGACACACAATTTATCTATTTCTGTTTCTTTCCAGTTACTTACGATATAATAACATACAATGTTGACACATTTATCTTTCAGAAGAAACAGTAATAAATAGACTTTCATCAGTCTAATCTTTGCTTTCATTCTTTTATCGTTTGCACATTTATCAGTAGAAGAATAAACGTAGACGAAATAGTGTGAATTTCATGGCTTCTATATCCGTTCCAACATTAACATATACATCTCTTTTGAACCCAAAGGTGGTTCCACCAAAAATTGCTCAGTTTCTTTTTAACACTAGCAATACGCAGTCATTCGATATTAGCAGTTTCATTCCGAATACAGCTAGAAAAATTAGTGTCACTATTTACATTCGAAGTGGTTTCGAAAAGAAAAGTTCAGTATTCAATGTTTGGCTATGGACAGAAGTGGACAATGATCAAAAAGATGTCAAATTCAAACGATGTCATGGTTATCCACAAGCTGCATGTTCAAGTGATTCGGAAACATTCGAGTTTTCTTATTCTTCAAATCATCCAAGACTCTATCTCTCATCAGATATTGATACGGGTCAGAATATGATACTTGAACTATTTCTTGTCGGTTATGCTCAATGAATTATTCCGTTTTCATATCAATTAATTAGTTGTTCATTTTCAATTTATTTTACAAATACAAAATTTGTTCGTTTATGATTCTAAAAAAGTTTGTTTCTTGTCTAATTCTAATAGAAGCTAGTTATTGGAATTTTTCAGTCAAGACAGAAGAGAGTTCTGTGAATAAATCTGTATATAAATTATAACTGTATGGAGAACCTTCAAGTACTAAGTCTGATGAATTTTTGTTCTAAAAAAGGAGCAAGGCTTACAAATACTTCAACGCAGAAAGTGTTTGGTGTGATGAGACTTAAACCTCTAAAAATTAAATATTTCGATTTCACTACATGTATAAAAGAAGTGATCAATGCTCTCTTTTACGATCTGCGGTTTGTTTTTTCGTACTGAACGAGCTCAGAAGTAATTCCAGATGAGATTCCAATAGTTGATTTTCCAACAGTTCTCAATGAAATTTTGATTAAAATATGGACCACACACACACTGCCTGTTTTAAATATAAAGTTTCAATGAACTCGATCTGGTTATTTAAACAAGTAACAATATTAGAAAATTGTTTTTTTTTTATTATGAAGTTCTAAATTTTCTTTGACGATAAATTCTATCTCATATGTCCAACTGGGAGAGAAACATTCAGTTTTAATCATTCCAATATCTTAATATGCAAATTTGTTTTCAGTTATTAATGATGAAAAATGATTATTGTTTTATTTATATTCTTTTTCTGCTTGTCTATTTTGGTTTTAATTGTTAAAATGTCATTGTTTCTATAATAAAATAATCAACATTCAGATATTACTAAATATGTCAAACCGATGAAAAAGTTTAATATATAATTAACTAGCGGAGGTACCCGTTGCAAAGAGAATATGGTTGAAGTTTTGCATCTTCAATCCGACTTATTCTGCTGTACGTAACACGTCTTTTATAGGACTGTTTCCCTGTGGGTGAACCATATGCAACAGAAATTTTCGCGTCACATCTGAAACCTCTTAGACCGAACTTTTACCGGCATGCGTCAGGCATCTTTAACAGGATTGTTCCTGCTATGCGTTAGGAGTTCGCCATTGGACTCTTCTCGCCGTACGTGATACCTCTTTCATAAGCCTTTTTTCACTGTACCTGGAACCTTTGCTACAGAGCTTTTCCCGCCGTGCATGGGGTATCTATTACAGAGCTTTTTCCACCGTGCATGGGTATCTTTCGCAGAACTTTTCCCGCCGTGCGTGGGGTATCTTTCACAGAGCTTTTCCCGCCGTGCTTGGGGTATTTTTCACAGAGCTTTTCCCGCCGTGCTTGGGGTATCTTTCACAGAGCTTTTCCCACCGTGCATGGGTATGTTTTGCAGAACTTTTTCCACCATATGTGGGGTGTCTTTCGCAAAGCTTTCCGCCGTGCTTGAGAAATTTTTCAGAGCTTATCCTTCTGTGGGTGGGAGTATTTTTCAGAGCTTTTCCCACCATGCGTGGAGCATCTTTCACAGAGCTTTTCCCACCGTGCGTGGAGCATCTTTTAGAAAGCTTTTCCCGCCGTGCGTAGGGTATCTTTCACAGACCATTTCCCACTGTGCATCAGGTATCTTCAACAGGACTCTTATCATCTGGCTGAAGCTGACATGCTCACTCGCATCCACTCTGGACACGATCACTCTCAAATTTACATTGAACTGCGTCATTTGATTAGAAAGTGACTAAAATCACGGTATCTTACGACTTGGATGAAGTTTCACGCACGCCTACCTTTCTCACCGCCAATCCCTCAGCTGACTTTCCTTAGCACTCAAGGAACTGATGCGGATAGTTCTGTGACGCTATCTCTCACGATGACTAAATACATAGCGAACAGACTCATCAGAATCTCGATCTGTATTAATCGCGATGAAATTTCACACAACCCCTTCCACGCACCCCGTTTGGTGGTTCCAACCTCACGATAACTTTCCTCAGAAGCTAAGGAAGTAGTGTGGAAACTTTAGTGACGCTAGCTATCGCATGGACTGAATGCATAGCGAACAGACAAACGTTCTTCCTAAAATATATAGATACGTCATCGTTGTGAATCAAGGAAACGCTTGTATACATTTTTTCTCTTATAACCTATTAGAAGCATTCGATTTTCATATTTAAACCAAAGAACCATCGATACAAAATGATTCATCTTACAATCATAACAAATTTCCTACAGTTCTGAAAATTCATGCAAATTTCATTACCATATGGCATGGGTGAAATTTCACCCACACATCCCCATCCCACTCCTATTCATGATAACAGCACGCTATAAAACTACCGCTTCACTCAGAGAAGCACTGTGGAAAGTTTGATAGTGTTAGTTAAGACAATATTATCTGGGTGAGATTCCACCCACACCCCACACCCACCCTGGCACCCTCGGTGGGTGATTCCTCTTTGACCTTCCTCTGGGCTTGGGGAGGCACCATGGAAAGCTTGGTAGTCATAGCTTTTACGGGGGCTGAATGCATAGCGAACAAACAAACAAACAAACAGACATTCTTCTTTATATATATATAGATAGATGTGTAGTAAAGATCATTTGAAATAAAAATTTATCTCAGTATTATTTCTAAAAAACATTAAAATTACAAAATATTCCACTTTCTTTGACGATCGACGATATTGAACAAGCATTTAGTACTCTTCTCTACGAGCGAATACATACAGCAAAAGATAATATAAATAATCATCTAGGTATTACTTTTATTACATTTCAATCAGTACCATCTTGTCACGAATTTATTGCAAAACTACGTTATCCTGATAAATTCTTATTTTTAAACATATGATTGATATTTAAATTTTAAATTAAAAAAATCTATGTTTTTATAACAAAAACATTTATCAAGGGCCTGTAACAATAGAAGAAATGAATTTTTCTCATATAAATGAAGATTTAAATGAACCAACAAGGTTTGTTGATATAGATTTCGCATTAAATTAGAGAGCAATGTATTCTTAGTGAAGCCGTTTATTTTAATTTTCATAAAATTTGAATCACAACTAATACTGATCCAAATGATGAAATGGCTATTAAAGTTGGCGAGTTGTATTTAAAAGTTAAAGATGAATCATGACGTCATTTAAATCAAAAAATTGAAGAAATCAAAGCTTTGGAAAGAAAAAAAGATTATGAAGATACGCACTTTTTTTTATAATCTTGCAGTAAAATTTGTATACCCAGGTCGAGTGTTACGGACTTCGTAAACAGTCGTATACGGTCGTGTCTGTTCGACCTGGGTACACTTCATACGAGCAATACACGAGGATTACTGAAAGATCATTCTATATTTTCAATTTTTTTAGCAATATAAGAGATAAAACAAAACTTATGTCAGCATCAATTTTACTTCCAAAAAAAATTTTAAAAATTCGGTTTGATAAATTTTATATTTTTATGAACCATGATAATAGATTTTTTAAAATAAATAATGTCCATGATAAGATTTAAAGGCATGGGGATATAGCTCAGTGGTAGAGCATTCGACTGCAGATCGAGAGGTCCCTGGTTCAATCCCGGGTGTCCCCTATCTTTTTTTTTCTTTTTCTTATTGTTATTTTATATTCATACATAAACAGAATTCATGGATTACGAAATTTTAACCTTATACATTGACATTCATCAAGAATATGTACGTGTACGTTTATATGCTGAAGGAAAATGTTATTAAGCAAAGTGATAAAAATTTTACATATTACAGTTACGAATGTACAGAAAATTAAAGTTTCATTCGATTCAAAGCCGTGTAGAAAAGTTGGTTGATTACACGTGTCCTGAAAATGTCAGAAGACGATCCTATGTGATACCTATTAATCCTGAATCTAAGATTTGTATCGAGGAAAGCATAATGAATTTGAATCATACATTACCATATAAAGAAATTGTCAAACGCTAGTTATCATTTTACAGTCTTTTTATTAATTCCATATAATATTTAGTGGTTGAGACGAAAACCTTATCATGGTAACGAAGTTACTCAAAAGCAATAAACCAACTACTCTACTTAGTGCTGTTAGTCGAATTAAAATCATAAAAGATTCGCAAATAAAACGCAAAAAATAGGGTAAATCGATTATAAAGAATCATTATTGCGCAGTAACATATAAGCCAATACACAGTGCCAACTATTTATTTTTTCTTTGAGTGAACAAAAGATATAAGAATTAAAAATAGTATGAATAGTTCTGATAACATGAAATAAAAGTATCAAAAAAGATACGATCTCTCAACAGTGACACAACTGAATATATCAACGGGTTGAAAATGCTTGAGTAATAAAACGTTTTGTGACCATAGGACAATATCGAATATGTGCTCAATGATAGCAAACATCTGTATAGAAATGCAGATATAAATGTGTCAAATGCCAATAGAAAGAGGATTGATTTGCAACTTATTTGAGAAGGAGAAGACGACCATCTTCACAATTTTATACCGAAGATTATTGCTATAGTTTCAGCCGGATCAGTAACTACAGTCGGTGCATGCGATTTAAATCTCCTAAAATTCGAACATTTATGAATTATGTAATTTTACTACATTTTTTGATGTAGTTGACATAAGAATTTTAAGAGAGCGTTCATGAGATCATCTCCTAACTTAGTTGCCAAAAATTTTTAACTTCGAAAACTGAATATGTCATTTGAAAGAGCACAAAACTAGACTATTTTTTCATCTTATTATATTGATCAAACTCCTTTGAGCCACTTTGATATAGGTAAAATGACGAATTTTGTAGTGTTCTCAACATTAGTCTTAGTCGTTCTTTGTTATCATTTCAGCACCTTTTTTGAGAGAACCTGAAGGAAATCTTTGATGTATTGTAGAGTGTGGAAAGACGCGTCTTTTTATATAAAAATGTTACTTCTAAAGTGCTGGGCAAGTGTTCAAAATCGCATGAGAAAATTGTTCACTCAGAAGTTTCTCAGTATATGTCTATGGAAATTTTTACGTGTACTCTCAATGGACGATCGATCCATTTGTGAAATTTTTGCTGATTTCAGTATAGATATTCTGCGATCATTGTGGATATGAACCATAAGTCAAAGTCATCTCTGTCCCTCATCAGTAAAACAACAAAAGAAATGTTTAGAGAATATGGTACGTTGATTTAGACTGGCAAAGACATTTTTAATCGTCGAATTGTCAGGCATTTAACAATCACCAGTGCAACTGACTGATAAAAGAGAAAGATCATCTATTGATTCCATTCATTGGATAGAATTTAACAAGCAGAATCATTCTAGTTCTGTTTGCTCAATAATCTTTTTAATACAAATTATTTCAGAAATGCGTAGTACAATGTTGCAATGACATTAGTACACATTTTAAACTTTCCATACTAGATGGAAACCCTAAACATCTCAATTCTTCCACGAACTAATCATACTTTAGATTCACTCATAAACGATAACAAGAAAAACATAAAATATTGATCTTCACTTATATTTCTGGAATGCATAAATTTAATTAATAGTGGCACTATAACATTGTGTGAAACAGCAATAATTCTTGTCTATTTGTTGTAAAAAGATACATATTGTTGTATTGGTTCGTAGCCATATCTTCATTTAAGTTCCGAAAAACTTTGATTAATCTTTAGAAAAAAAAATCTTAATAAAACTTTGTTCGAATAATCAACGCTGGCATGACTTGAATTCGATCAGTCTTTTCTCAAAATATTTGCATTTTATTAATCTTCAAATTATCAAAAAAAGTATATAATGTATTAGAATACATAGAAGTGATGCTAAAAATTTTCTCATCATTGATTCATGAATGAATAGAGGATCAAGTGTTTCTTCTTCTGTAATTCATTTTTTGTATTGAATTACTAACAAGCTTTTAATGAAACACCTGAATACATATATGACACATATATCACTCCAATCTATATAAATATCGAATAAAAAAAACTATCAATTGATTTCTAGACAACATTATCATGTGTTGCTCTTCATTTTTCATTCTCTTCATTGTATGCCTCTCAATCGAGTATACAAATGGTATATACACAAAAGTTCAATATAGGGATTGTGGTTCATCCGATGTATCGATTCATTCAATTGCAATTGAACCAATGCCAATTAAATATCCTGGTCCAATGAATATTAAAATAATGTCATCTCTTAAACGACTCATCGGTAAATGAGATATAAATCAATTAAATTATTCATTTTGATATAATTATTTGTATAGATTCATCTCAAATATCTGTAAACATCATACGCACTGTTAGCGGTATTCGTCTACCGTTTAAATGTTATAATTATGATGGTCTAAACGTTGGTTCATGTAATTATACAAGTGAACAATTATGCAATTTGATGAATAATTGGTGGCCAAAAACATTCGGTTTATATTTAACATCGATGGTTTCAAACATTCTAGGAAATACTTGCAGAAATTCTTCGTATTCATTATCAACACAAAAAATTAACACATACGAAGAAAATCTTCAAATGCCAGATCTTTCAAATACAATTCTCTCATTTGTTATGACTGGTGATTTCAATACTACAGTGAAAGCTTTTGATCGACATGGACAAATCTTCTGTGGAATATTCGAATATACTATACAAAAAGGATAGAATCTATACTTTATTTAAAAATTAAAATAAATTTTAATTTATTATTTCGTGTAAAATAACCATTTATTATTGATATTTCTTTCATAAACATGAATTCAATATCTATTCATATTCATGAAAGAAGAAAAGGATTAATATTCTCGTCAAGACAAACTAGAGATATGTAAATCAATATATCACCCGATAGCTTCAAAATTCCGGGTAAATATAATTGACATCGAGCACGAACTTATATTGGAGAGAATCCCGAAGAACGTATTCAACGGTCATTTCACTGAAGATCCCTTTTCTCTCGTGACACATATGTATGCATTCTCTTCTTGACTGCCAAGTTAGTTGTGACTGATGATGTCTTTACAAGCTTTTTATATTGTTCATGACTCTGTGTATGTTAGTAATCTTACTCGTTAGTTACTATTCTACGTAGTATTGTCTCAAAAATATGTTCTTGTAGTGACATCAAAAATAAGACTCCATCATTTTCGATCCATACCAATTCAGCCATTGCTTTACTTTGCTTCTTATCGAAGTTAGTTAAAATCGATTGTTTTTCATTTGTTTTTTATGAATAAATATAAGCAGCTACGAAAGTGTATCTTATGCAAATGTATCGATTTTCTGTGGAAGAAAATGAAGATAAAGTATAAGCGTCGTCAAGTTTTGTACGCTCTCTGTGGATGGTATATGCGGGACAAGAGTATTCAGTATTGTTTTCAAAGAATAAAGATAGAGACTATAATATTTCTTAGGTCCTTCACAAATAGAGAAAATATTGAGCAAAACGAATGTCGACGTTACGCTCGAAATTTTGAATATGTTGCCTATGAACCATTTGCAAGTATTACGATGAAATGTGATAAACAGAAGCGATGTGCTTGCATAGCATTATTATATGGGATTTAGATTTTGACTTTGAAACTGAAGAAAAATCTCTGAAATTGATGATACTTGTAAGTTACATCTCAAATTAAACGTAATCGGTGAAATCCGACTGTTTTCTACTGAAAACAATAGGAAAATAGGATGGATACTACAGAAAAAAAAATTCTACAACATTTGAGTTCAAAATATTCTATTCAAGTCTTATTGAGTTTAGGGCTTTTTCGTCCAAATCGAGTCGTATGTACTTATTCGATTAGGTGCGCTTGAAAAGTTTTTCTAATCCCGTCTGTTTTATATTTGGCATTCACAAGGATAATTGTTTGAACTATGTCGAGCTTTCATTTATTTATCGTAATTTATAATCAAAAGACATATCTATTAAAAGTTTTGTTTTCAAATCTTTTTTGATATAATTATTGAAAATTTCTTGAATTGTTAACCTTTCAGTTGAAATCTTTGGTGATAATAAACTATGACCACTTTTTGGATTAGTTATAAAAAGAAACGTTGGAGAAGATTAAACAGTCAATGGTAATATTTTTGAGTGGATCTAACAATTATTTGTATTTTATTATTTTTCAAACATTTTGATAACGAACATTTTCCAATCATGTATCATATCAAATTTTAAAGAAAGAATCTGAAGAAAAAATAATTAACTTTGTATTTGTATGTACTCGCCAAGGGCAAAATATATTCAAGTTATCTTTACTCTTCTACAAAAGTGAAATAAAGAATGTATTAATATTATTTTATTTAGAGATCAAATTTTGACTTATTAAGTAGAATATCAAAGATAAAGATACTAATGTCTTTATCCCCGATATAATCTAAAATGGTTGCTGTTAGAGATATATTTTAATTCTGTTGATAAAATCAAATCATCACATCATCTTTCAACAAGGAAAATATCTTAACAACAACCTTTCATCGCAAAATGTCACCAGCTATCTTCTCGATAGTTGTTATCATTTCTTTCAATTTTACATACAGAAACAGTCTTACTTATCTTACCTTAACATAATGTCGTTTAATACTAGTACCATTTTCTTATTGTTGCTTTTCGTGACTATTATTAGTTTTATTCAATCAAAAAAACCTGATCGTACATATATTGTTCGTAAAGATCGTATCATGAGTGATTATCGATTGGCTGAATTATCTTTTTATGATTCATCCGGTAAACAACTTCGATATCGAATAAAAACTGTTCATTCTATTATTCATGCTATTGTACTAGTTGCTTATCCATCAAAAGAAATCATTGGTAATTTAGAAGGTGAATGGAAGACAGAAATTGATAAAGTGTCTTTTTCTTTTCTTGATAATCGTTCAAAACAATGGATTGATGGAAACATTACTCGAAGTTTTTATTTATTAAATGCACAATATTCTATCTCATGGAATGGAACATCTATTATGATGAAAGAACATTATTCATCGACACATATAGAAATATGGGATGTAAAACAGAGTAATTTATTAGCAAAAATTCGAGATACGAGTGGTTGGTTACAACGGGTAACTTCAAAATATAAATTAGATATCTTCTCAAATAAAGTCCCTGATATGATCTATTTTTTTGCACTTGCCATTATGGATCATGCATTTATGACAAATTTAGAAGGTGATAAATGAGAATAATATTTCTCATCAAAACATAATATTTATTATTTTGTGTATGAACATTATTTCAAAAAAAGAAGTTAAATATTAATGTTTATTGTCTAAAATTATTTATATAAATAAAATCTATTTCTGAAGATAATATCGAATTTTTTCAAAAGATTGGCAGCTGTTTTTCTGAATACATTTTGATAAGTTCAAGCTAAAGAAGTGCGGTTTTCACCATTCAATAGTTCAAATCAGGAACCATGTAATAGCTATTCATTCTTGATTGTTATCTGTTCTCATATCACGTTTCAGAAGTGTTCATGATCATCTAAAGCTAAATCATATCAAACTGTAGCCTGCCATCTGCTAAATCTATAATAAAACTTTCAGAACATTCTGATGGATCCTATGTAGATGAGATTTACTGAGGATGTTCTCCTCATAGTAAAAAATGACCTAGTTATAGATTTAACTCGAAAATCAACTCATTTCTTCGTTCTCACACAACTACGTAAAAGGATTAAGGTAATGATGTAATAATCTAGAGATCTAGGTCGCTAGCATTTAGAAAATATTTTTACTTTGAACTTTCTCTCATTACCATTTAGATATTTTACACTCATGTGAATAAGATTAGCACCATATTCAGCTTTTTCTGTCCTGAACTGCTATAGTGTGAGACGGCTTTTCATCGGAAGAGTGCGTACCGGACCAGATAGTTCGTTGTTCTGAGAATGGCAGCTGCTTTTTTCTTCATCTTGTGTATCGCGTTGAGTGTCTTCCATGGCATCGCACTCAATGCAGCGCATTGAACGTTGCTGTCGCTGTTACCTCAACTGATGTTTTGCAGTGAGTCAATTTTCAGCTCTTTCGATCTGATCAAAAAATATTTAGGAAGATGTTATAGAGAAATACAGACAAATTAAAAAAATCCCAAAAAAGAAAATTCCGCTAACTGCTGTAGAAGGTAAGAGTGTGGAAAAACAGTTGATGTTATCTGTAGTTGTTATAGCACGGCTAGATTAAGAAAAGATTTGGAGTTGATCAACCATTGAGGAGCATTTTTAAAAATGAATTTTGAGGATTGTGATTCATACAAGTATAAGGTAAGACTATCAATTTCACATATGATCTTTATGGTACTGTGAAATAATCTTGGTACAGTAGGGTATTGATGTGATTTTAATAAAGTGACAACTAAAGTTGCAATTATTTTCGATCAGATAGACTTGCTTATTGAAATCACTTTTGATCCATCAAATGCAACTTGAACAATGTCGATATCAATTGTATTTTGTATAAATCTAGAATCAGAATCTTTGCTTTGACAGTTCAAGGACTCCGTCGGATTAGATCGTAAATTTGAGACAAGTTTAAGGGGGAAAAGACTTAAATTCTGATCTGACAGAGTTCTTTTGATTGTTTCAAGCGAATTGTCGAAAGAGAAGTAAATGAAATCTTTTACAGAACAAGTCAACTTTTACTGGCACTTGTATAAAGAGATATTTTTATAATTTGAATTGACCAATTTTAATGAAAATATAAAGGTGTTCTATATAGAAAATTCTCTACAACTGTTGTTATTAGTCTTTATCAAAAGTTTACTCTCAACAAATTACCATAAGAAGAAGAACTTAAGTATTTGTATTACTGTGTTGTATCGCGGAACATGAGTGATATATTTTGCTCTTTGTCGACTAATTTGACAATCTTCGAGATCCAGTAGAATAAATGCCTGTGAAATATAATAAAAAAGTATGAATGAGTAAAGAAAGAAACAAGGAAAAGCTTCAAAAATGATTTGTCTAAAGACATGGTATTAGAGAACATAAACGACATGTAAAGATGGAGGAGCGGTTAATGTACACTTTTTTCGTTAGACAGTATATATGATGGAAATCAAACCATTACTGAATTCTAGTGGAAACTTCCTGTTATTCAACACAGATATTATTTTCATGTATTATACTCACACCAATGCAGTTGATGGTTGCTTACTTAGTAGTAGTATTATTCATTGAGCTAGGCTTGGCCATAGTTAGAAGTAGTTCAACAAGGTTGTGAAGTAGATAATTTAATTGTACTTCAGGCAATTATGTAGCATGAAATCATTGCTAGATTGAGACTACTTAACGTGTAGAAGAAATAAAATACTTGTTGTTTCATATAAAATATATGTTGCCACGTGCGTTTGTCAAAGTAATAGTCAATAACAAACAATTATTCTATTCGGTCTCTTCATGGTAGTTTTCGTTGGATAGTTTCTGAAAAAGACTATTATAGTGGTCTATGATTTGCTGATGTATGGACGATTTCTTGTGATACCATCTGACCTTCCATATGCTATAAACTACACGATGGAATATTTTACTGGCTCAATCATTGTCGAAATCCAACTATGATACACATCGATCAGATTCTTTTGAACAATGTATATGACATCATTCTTATTCGAAATTTTCATCATCGTTACAAATTGGATGTTCATTACGAAGATCCTTATCGTGTCATAAGACGTATCAACTGCAAAACTTATATTGTGTAACACATTCGTTTACCTTATGTTGTCCGCCAAATTACTCTCGATTTTAATGGCTTCAAAAACATCGATTTTTGGAATAATTCACTCGTTACATTTTTATTCCTGTTGCTCAAGCATATTTTTCTTCTCGTTTTTTTTCTGATTGATGGAAACGTATGTTACAAACATGTTGTTCACATATCTTTACATCGCTTCAGCTATCATCGTCTGTTTATCTTTCGCATTCTCTTCATCTTTTTCTGTTCTTTTTTTTCCTACTCTTTCGAAGTAACAACGAACCAAAAGAAAGAAACAGAAAGAATCTCTGATATAAGTTTAGTAAATTTCGCAATTTGCTAATAGCTTGTGCATGCTAAAATACGATCATATGTCAATAGGTATAGTAAATATAGAGAATAAAGTTTTCTTTTGTAGCATGTGATTAAGCTCAGTATTGTGCTATAACTGTATGTTAAGATTGTATTACAACTACTTCGTAAAAACTAGTGCTATTCTCCTTTCATATAATAAAACAAAATTATGAAGCTTTATATTTCTTCAATGAATAATTTTGGCAATAAAGGTGACTTTGATTATTTTTTAATTATCGAATTGACAATTTCTTTTTCTTTCGTTTCATGTTAGTCATTCTATCACTCATATATATATATATATATATTGCACAATTTAGTAAAATAAAAAGTAAGTGTATCTTATGGCGTACATAAGCATAATACATTTTGATAAATATAGTTAAGAGGTAAAAAAATCAGTAACTAACTAGAGCATATTTTGTATGTTTGTACGATGGAAGAAACATGCTCAAATAATCGAATAAATGTAATACCACAACCATTAATAATTAATGAATTATCAGGGATATTTATATTATCTAATGATACTGCTATTGTTGCTACAATTGGTTGTGAAAATGAATTGACATTATTTAAAAATAATTTAAAAGAAGATTTTGATTTTGAATATTCTGACAAAACTAATTCAATATCAGTTATTAAATTAATTTTAAATGATAATGGAGTCAAGGATGAAAGTTATCATTTACATGTTGATGTTAATAAAATTGAAATTATTGCTTGGTCAACAGCTGGTATTTTTTATGGTATACAAACATTAAGACAATTAATTAATAATAAAGATAAACTAATAATTCCATGTGTTTATATTGAAGATCAACCACGTTTTCAATGGCGATCATTTATGTTAGATGTAGCAAGATATTTTAAAAATATTTCAACTATTAAACATCTTCTCAATGAAATGTCTCAATTAAAAATGAATCGATTTCATTGGCATTTAACAGATGATCAAGGATGGCGAATACAAATAAAAAAATATCCTAAATTAACTGAAATTGGTTCAATACGTTCATGTACACAAAGTAGTGGATGGAAAAAGAGGAAATATGATTATACAATACATGAAGGTTATTATACACAAGATGAAATTAAAGAAATAATTCAATATGCAAATGAAAGACATATACAAATTGTACCAGAAATAGAAATGCCTGGACATGCAAGTGCTGCTATTGCATCATATCCAAATCTCGGTTGTAATCCACAACAACAAATTGATGTACCAGGTAAATAAAAATCTAACGTAAAGAATAAATTTCATTTTCTATCTGAAGTAAATAAATAGCAATATTCAAGGAAGACTTCTTTTAACATATCGTTAATATTATAGGACACGAAGCATCTCGTCTCATTTGTGGAAAAAAAGAAGGATATCCGTTCTACCGCTTTTCAGTATATGGTAAAGATGCACCTATATATCCTTCTTGAACTAAATGATCATACATCTTGTTACTGAGCATTGACGAAGCTGAAACTCTGAACTATATAGGAACAGTCGGATTCATGGTTCTTCCAGCTCGATTGTTTGCTATTCCCACATCGACTTCTAATTATATATTTAGTGCACACAGTTTCATTATATGTTACGATATGGAAGACAAACACTCACCTTCACATCTCTGTTGCCAAGAGTCGTTAAAACCATCGTCTTTATTTTCTTTTTTTTTATTCATCTCTATATCTGTGATGAACTGAAAGTAGCATAGAACGGAATTAAAAATCTATGAATTTCAGTATTCTTATAGTTACTAATATTTTCATGAAATGTTGTATACAGAAGTAAGTGTTCATCAAGACCATACTGAAACTTTTTCAATATTATTTATAGAATCTACAAGCGAATATTTAAAGTGTGTAGAGATAATAAAGATAATATGAACTTAGTTTTATTTAATGGAGAGAATTTTTATAGTTTGACTTATTACAAAAAACTTCGACGATACTTATCGAATAAATTCTATATTTTTCTCATTTAATTTTTATGTAGGTAAATTTGGTGTTCATTATTCGGTATTTAATGTAGCTAATTCACAAACAATAGAATTTCTTGAAAATGTATTAGAAGAAGTTATTAATTTATTTTCAACATCAGATGTTATTCATATTGGTGGTGATGAAGTTAAATATGATCAATGGAAATCATCAAAAGAAATTATTAAATTTATTAATGAACATAATTTACAATCACCAGCAGATTTACAAATATGGTTTACTAATAAAATATCAAATTTTCTAAATGAAAAACATCGTCGTATGATGGGTTGGAATGAAATAATGGGTGGAAATAAATTACATCATTATACATCTGAATTAGATATATTAACAAAAGAAAAATTAGCTCAAAATACAATTGTTCATTTTTGGAAAGGTAATTTTGATTTATTAAATAAAACAATTTCTCATGGTTATGATGTTGTTAATTCTAATAATAAACATACTTATTTGAATTATAATTACAATCGAATTTCATTAGAAAAAGCTTATAATTTTAATCCAATTCCTCAAAATTTATCAGAAAAATATCATTCAAAAATATTAGGTTTAGGTTGTCAAATGTGGGGTGAATGGATACCAACAGTTGATAAAATGAATCAACAAATATTTCCACGAATTGCTGCTTATGCTGAAGTTGGGTGGACTAATTTAAAAAATAAAAATTATCAAAATTTTCAACAAAAATTAACATCATATTTTATTAAACAATGGGTTAAACATGGAATAAATTACTATAAATTATATAATAATATTTCCACAGTGCAAAACAAACCGTTAATTAAAAAGAAACATGTAGAGAGAAAAAAAGCGTTAAATAGAAGAACATGATAAAAAGCTCAATTTTATTTCATGAAAATAAATACATAGAAGACAAGATATTGATAGAGAATTTAAAGGCAATCTTGACTAGATTTTGAACATTTTTATCGTTATTAAATAATAACTACTTTTAGAGGATATAGCTTACTTTAGTTTTAGTACAAATGTTTTTTTAAATAACACCTTATATCATTAAGGTTACTACAAAATTGACTGTAGAAGTGTTTCATTTGCAGAAATATTTTCAAAAGAAATTTCAGTTTTATTAATGAGTTCGAAGAAAAAGAGTCTTTTTCATGTCACAGAGTCACTCAACCAAAAAATCCATTCCCGAAATTCGAAACTTTTATCGAGAAAAAAGAGCCGTTTCGATGGCGTAAATAGAGTTTGACAAATTGTGTTGAATCGTATTTGAACAAAATATTACTATGCTACGTTTTAACAACCCATAGAGCTCGTCAAGTTACATAAAAAAAAATAGATTTTTTATTAAAAATCATTTTGGCGTTTTTCTGAATCTTTTAAAAATAATTGAAATATTTATCTCATTGCACGACAACGACAGTTAATATTTTAAATTTATTAGTTTGGTATTAAAAGCTTTCATTTAATCTGAATTAACTAACAACACAATTACTGTGATTGTTAAATAAAAAAAAACAAATAATTTTAATTAATTTTCATGTCGGAATTTGTATTATACATAAATTTATAAGTAGTTTGAACATAAAATGCGTATTTCTACTATATGAATATCATCCTCACCCTCAAAATATATTCTCTCCATACATTTTCCTCGTAATTTCATCAATATGAAAATCGAATGTCTATCTTAAATATATTCAATAAATTAGAAATGTTTATTCTTTTATTTGTAAATACCTTTTTGCGATGTAATAAAAAAACAATTCAACTAATTATGAAATAAGGTATGTCGCATCTCGAAAAGTTAATCAAATTTGACAAGCATGACATGTGACAACTTTTTTTTTAAAGATGCGCCTGGATAATCCTATGCATGGACGTCATTCCCTTTTAGGATATAGAAAAATTCATATATATATATATATAGAGTAAAAGATAAAGACTATCTGTCTCATTTATAAAATGGCATCTGAAAACAATAATTCAACAGAATTACCAATACTCTTTCAAGTTGATATTATACATAATATCAAATTTGTTCTTTATACTGCTCTTGAACCACCAGCACTTATTTGCAATTTTATTCTTCTCTATTATCTTATTTTCAATCGAACATTACGTCGATCACTTCATCATCATTCTATTTTAGCATTACTTGTTGTAAGTTTATTAACAAATCTATTCGATACTCCACGTTTAATACATTTTGTACACATTGGCTTTGTTGTACCACAGACAAACATCAGTTGTTTGATTTGGCAATGGTATGATTATATACTCTTTGGTCATAGTAATGTTTTATTATTATGGGCTTCGGTTGAACGATATTTAATTATTTTTCATGGAAGTATTTTCAATACGGCTAAAGGTCGATTATATTTCCATTATATACCATTATTTGCAATTATTGTTTATCTTATTCTTTTCTATACCATTGCCATTTTTTTTACTCCATGTAATCAATTCGATTTTGGCGCAGTTCTATGTGGTATACCATGTTATACATCTCAATTAATCATTTCACTTTACGACAATGTTGTACATAATTGGCTTCCTCTTGGTTTTAGTATTTTTCTCAGTATTGTTCTCATTCTTCGAGTACTTTATAGAAATCGAACTGGCCTACAACCACAAGTACAAAGAAGGAAACATCTTAAAATAGTTATTCAACTTGTAATTATATCAAGTTTACATATAGCAAGTGTACTACCTTATTCTATAGTTATATTTATTCAAGTAGTTGCTAATTTACCTGATTTTGCTTCTTATATTCAAAATACTTATTTCTTTTATTTTTTTTATCTGTTCATGCTTCTTCAACCATTTGTCTGTATGGGTTGTTTACCTGAAGTAGTAAGCACAATTAAAAAGACATGGAAAAAACCGATCAAATACAATGGTACAGTGATGCCTACGAATTTAAATCGAACTGATCACTCGCGATACTAAAGAATTAATTTTTTTATGAACTAAAACATGATTGTAATCGCTAAATATAGAGTCAGACAATATGAATTGCAAGAAAGACATACATATTTATATAAATGTTGTAAACAAAAAAAAGTAATAGTTATCATCAAATAAATCTTATGTCTACACTAACGAAAGAAGCACAGTTTACTTCAACTAGAAAAGTACGTTAAAGTAATTTTAACAATTGTCAGTTATTACATGATCGCATAAATAAGATTATAAAATTCATTTGCCATGTTACTATACTCCTGAATTTATTTCAAGATATATTTTAACAACTGTTTAACACATTTCATCAATTCTGCTTTTTCTCTAATTATTTTGATTTATTCTTCTTTGCTACTGGCTTAGTTTGCTTAAATACTAGAATTTTATATTTAGTCAAAGTTTTTTTTAGATGTAATAGAAGAAAAAAAACCTACTTATTATTTATTAAAAATTATTATTCTAGGGCAAAAAAAAAAGAAAAATATATAATCTAATCTATGAAATTCATAAAGAGGTGAAATTATTTTTATTAATAATTTTAAGAATTTTTAACATGATTAGTTGATCAAGGTTTTTTTCTATGTAAAACAAGAACATCTGTTATGAAGAGAAAAGGAGATGAAACTTACTGCCATAAGTTAGTATATTTACCTTTTCATCTATCACATTTTATATTATCACTGATATAGTGAATCAATATTTGCATATCTTTTTCTGACATGAGAAGGCTGCTACAGACAACCTTGTATGAGATATGTCTTGTATGAGTACAATAGAAATTCTACCAAATGAAATTCTTATCGAATGTTTTAAATATTTTATTGCTTTGGATTTATTTCATTCATTTGATCATTTAAATTATCGATTTTCAACATTAATTAGATCAATTCCATTACATTTAAATTTCAAGAATGTTTCGAATATTAAAATCAAAGAATTTTTTCTTCAAATACAAAAATATCCAATGATAAAACAACAAATTTATTCATTACATTTATCAGATGAACATGAATTACAACAAACAAAGATCTTTTTATCTTATTTTTCTCTTAATGAATTTCCTTGTCTTAAATCATTGGTTTTAACACAAATTAAATCAAAAAATGTTAATAAAATCATATCAATGCTTCAAACAAACCTAAATATTTCTTGTTTGATTTTAAATTGCATTGATAGTTCATATTTTCGTATGCCTGATGATATGTCTTTATCGAAATTTAAACGATTATCCATTCCCGGACTAAATTATAATACTCTAACTTTAGAACAAACATGGTTAATGAGTAGTTTAACACTTTCATGGATTACTATACAACAATTAGCAAAACTCTTTCAATATGCACCAAGATTAAAAAATTTTACTACATATAATCTTGGATGTGATTGGTATGACGAATCGGAAGCATACGAAAGAGTAGATTTTCAAGGATATACTGGAACGCATTTAAAACGATTACATGTTGAAATATTTAAAGAAAATTTTCAATTAATCGAGCATCTTCTTCAATATACACCTAATTTGAAAGTATTTACTCTTATTGCAAAGGATATGGAAGAAATAATTGATGCTATTCGATGGGAATATTTAATTCGAATATCATTAATACATTTAAGAATTTTTGAATTTCAATTTTCTTGTAATCAATTATACATTTCTAATATTGATTTTATTCTTTTTAAATGTGAACAATTTCAAAATGATTTTTGGCAAAAAGAACATCAATGGTTAGTTCGATGTGAATATTCGGTGACATCAGTTATAATTCATACAATACCTTATATATCCAATGAATTTAAATTATGTTTTTCAAACGAACATTTCTGTTCGAATTTAATCGATTCAAAGATTATATTCGAACGGATTATAGATTTATCGATTTGGTATGAAATGATACAAACTTCATATCATTATTTTTTTTCTAATGTGAAAATATTAAGATTAAAGGAAGATTCTAGATTAAGATGTTTGAAACAACAGCATATTGTTGATATAGAACACATTCAATGTTTGAATTCATTTATTTGTTTATTAAATATTACTGATCTTTCGATTGATCGAAATTATGTATTAAAATCAGCATCTGTAATGATTAACTTATTGAATAAAGCTTCAAATTTATCTTCAATTACAATGACAACACAAATATTACGATGCGTAGTTTTAGATAATCAAGTTTGTTCAAATTTTTCAAAAATGATAAAATACTTATATTTATTGGAATATAAGAATGATGTTTTATTTAATGATATTTATTCAATTGAACGATTTTGTCAAACTTTTCCTAAACTTAAACAATTGAAATGTGACTTGACTCATCCTGATGAATTGATCATTTTACTTCATAAATTAACAGAACTATCGAAAATTGAAATAGGTCTTCCATTATATGAAAATATATTTGCTGATGAAATGATAAAGGAACAATATTTACAAATATTTCGAAGAGATTTTCATCTAATTGATAATGATATTGATTTTGGTTTTCAATCGGATTGGAACTCATTTGCTATTTGTATTCATCGAATAATTGAGTGATTTGTTTTCTCATGTTAAGTACATGTTCTACATCTTTTACAATCTATATTGACAATGCTATAGATGAGTGTACTTATACAGTGCGGTATTTTATATCGTCAGAGTCTAATGAAGATAGTTTTCTGAATAGTCACTCGCTTTCTCCTGGAATAATACATAATTTTCACATATAAAATAAAGGTTTTTTTTTAATACATGATGTTATAAAGAATGATCAAAAAATTCTCGTTTTTATTGAATAAATAATTTTTATAGAAAATTTATCATATTAAATGTTCAGAGTACTCATCCTGATTTGTTACGCAGAGTTTCATTCGATCAATCGATTTTTAGAAGATCTTTCGAAACTCATCTTGTGATTTTGCACGAAGCCTCTTGTAATAATTTTAAATCAGAATAATTACTAAGCTGTCGTTTTAAAATAACCAAAAACGCAAAAATCTGACAAAGCTAGGTTAAGAGAAAAATTCCGCATAACTTTCAATCTTATTAAGATATAGTATCCAAATATGTGTTTTATCCATCTAAAAATACAGCATATAGACAAAATGAACTTTTTATTTGTCCGTCATGTATTGTCGTCAATGGTAGAAATCGAAAACTATTCCGAGAATTTTTTGATCATTCTATATATTTATCATCTGATTAAGATTTCGATTGTATTCAAGTATTTTTGTGTATCTTATTTTGCACAATAAATTTTCAAAATTATAACATTCAAAGAGTTTAATTTTATCTCTATACAGAATCTAATGTTGCTCTTAAACCGATTCGTAAAAAGTGTTTAATCCTGACCAATCTCTCGCCACACTATTATAAATATAGAATATGAAATAATCAAATATTTTTATTGAAATTAATCATATATTTACAAATATCCAGAAAAATAAAACGAGCTATTAATATAAATCTTTTAGAATTCATACAAAAATTGATTATTTCACAAATGATATGAAGTTTTCAATAGTATTAACTATAATAGAAATTTCATATTCTTTTTAAATATATATTCAAAAAAATTTTCTCCAATGAAATCGATACATTGAGAGAAAATTTTTAATGAAAATCAAAAATTGAATATAACATTACTTGCATCAAATCTTTTTCTATTTGTCTTCAATTTTCTTTGTAAAAGTCACATGTTTCGACAATTTCTTTCTTTTTTTTGTATTGACAGCTTATGAAATGAAAATTGACTCTACGGTTGAATGCACACATTTAACGATCAACATTATGTGAACAGCATGCAATGCAGAACATAAAATGAATACATCCTTCTTACTAACCGTATAATACACGTGTTCCTTTTTTTAGTCTATGAATATTTTGATTTTATGAATAACTATAGTGTTTAAATTAGAATAAATAAAATTTATAAGAAAAAAATAAAAAGCGAGAATATGTGCGGAAAAAATAAAATGTTCGTTTGTTTGTCAAAAAATTGATAGTGGACAATATCTTTCCACAATCGACGATCTTGATCCACCTATTCACACAAAATCGAAATAGATAAATTACATAAAGCAATTATTATTTAAAAAAACAAAAGCACATACCATTTTATTTCTCAACAATTTTCTATTTTTGCATTTTTAAACATCTATGATTAATTTCTTACATGATATTATATCATATAAAAAATAAACAATACTAGCAAGAACTTTTTTCATCTATTTCTTCATTTTTAAATATCTATGATTAATTTATTCCATGATTGTATATAACATAAAAAGTAAATAATATTAACTAATTCTCTTCAAATATTTCTTTATTTTAAATATATGTATCATTAATTTATTGTATAATAATTGATCAAATAATAAATACATAATATCAACTAACTTTCTTCAATTATTTTCTTTCTATAAAATATTTTTGATAAACTTATTGTATGAAATTTGATTATATAAATAGTAAACAATATCACCTAATTCCTTTCAATTATTATTTTACCTTAAAATATTTATGATTAATTTATTTTATGATGAATAATCATTATGAAAAGTAGACAATATCAATGGATACTTTTCAAATTTTTCTTAACTTTAAAATATATATATAATTAATTTATGAATTAAGAATTGATCACATGAAATATAAACAATATCAATTATGTTCATTCAATTTAACAAAATCTCTAATAAATCTCTTATCTAAAAATTGATCATAGGAAAATTAAATAATATTATTCATTTCTCTTCAACTATTTTCTCGTTTAAACTATCTATAATTAATTTGTTCGAAAAGATAGATCACAGAAAATCTAAACAATATCATTCATCTCTTTTCAAATTTTTTCTTTAATTTAAACTATCTATAATTAATTTTCCATTTAATGATAGATCACATATAAAATAAATAATATCACGTATCTCTTTTCAATTATTTTCTTATTTTAAAATATCTATGATTATTTTATTATTTGAAAGTATAATCACATGAAAAATAAATAATATCACCTTTCTATTTCCAAGTATTATCTTACTTTAAAATATCTATGATTAATTTATTGTAGAATAATATATCGCATAAGAAGTAAATAATGTTAATTAACTTTCTTCAAATAATTCTTTTATTTAAAATATTTATAAATAATTTATCATCAATGAATATATAATATGAAAAGTAAATAATATCAAAAAATTTCTTTCATCTTTTTTACTTGTTTTAAAATATTTATGATTAATTTATTTTATGATGATAGATCACATGAAAACTAAACAATATTGTGTGATTTTCTTCAAGTATTTCGTCATTTTAAATTATATATGATTAATTTTGATTGCTAGATGATAGATAACATGAAAAATAAATAGTATGAATAGATTCTTTTCAATTATTTTTTTATTTTAAACTATATATAGTTAATTTATTGTATAATCCTGGATGACATGAATATTTAATAATATTACTTGATTCTTTTCAATTATTGATTCCATTCAAAACATGTATGATTTATTTATTTCATAAGGATAGAATACACAAAAAGTAAACAATAACAGGTGATTATCTTCAATTATTTCTTAACTTTAAAATATCTAAGAGTAATTTATCGCATGATAATTAAATCATATGGCAAGAAAATATTTATTTTTTATTATTCAAGAATTTTATTTTTTAGAATTATTATTGCATTAGAATTTAGAAGATATTAAATGACTTAGAATATAAATAAATCATGCGTTGTTGCATCAAGAAACTAAGAGCCTTACGTGCACTCAAGCCTCGTCGTTTGAATGAAGCGTCTAATTCGTCTAGATCGAACGATGGTCCTGCAAGGACCATAGTTAAGAAGATTGCCAAAAGCAGAATAATAGCGATGGTTTTTGTTGTGTATGATAATTGATAGTAGTATGCTGTTGGATTGTGAACGATTTTATGATTTTCAGTATAGATGCGCTTCGTTTGTATACATGAACCATGAAAGAGGAGGGTATTTTTTTTTATTTGAAATTATTCAGTGTTGGACGAGAGAGAGACTGTTTATTACAATAAAAATAGCTGTATATATTTTTAGCCAATTCAAAAGCAACAGGGGATATCAATAAGATATATATTTAGATTGTCTGGATAATTTTGGTCAAGGTTTTTAGTTTATTTAACGTGTATATAGTAGGGGCGTAACCAGGAATTTCTCGTAGGGGGAGCTCAGCCCCTATAATTTTTTGTAAAACTAAATAACAACAATCTAAC
>JAJEKB010020966.1:345744-360865 GCA_022393335.1 Macrotrachela quadricornifera | reverse complement strand
GGTCACGGTCACGGAGATTTTTTGAAATTAGTCACGGTCACGGTCACAGTCACAGTCACAGTCAGGATCACAACTGTTAAAGTGATATGAGTTTCAAAAACTTGCAATTTTTAGAGTAAAATATAATCTTAATACGTAGCGACATCTATTAATGAATAGTACAATTGAGATCTTTTTCTAGAATGATGTTAGTTTGCAAAAGTCCAATAAACTCTATCAGTGCTTCATAATCCAACTGAATCAGAAAAATTTCTATAAATTCCTTTTGATCGAATGTTTAAAAAAATTTCATTAATCTTATATATCATGGTTTCTAAACTACTAACACGTGGTCGAATCGAACTCCTGAAAAATAATGACAAATCGATCAAATTGAAAAAAGTTGAACATACCAATCGTGATTCATTATTCTTGCCGGCGTTTAGCCTCGTTCCTGTCAATGATATAGTTCAAGATTTTGTTTTAAACAGTAAATATCGGTCAACCATCATTCAGAAAAGTGCGAGTGATGCTGGTGATTTAAAAAACATTTAGCATCTTATGAAAAAAATACATCATCAAAAGCAACACAATTAATAGAGATCTGCGTGACCATGACCATGATTACTCAGTCACGGTCACGTCACGGCCACGAACTATCTGGTCACGGTCACGAAGATTTTTCCAAAACTAGTCACGGTCACGCGTGACCGTGACCGTGACCATTTTGCAGGTCTCTGCTCCTGATCATGCATTCATGGCATCTCATTATGTGTATTGCTTCTAGCATCCTGTAGTTAGCGTCCTTAATCCATCATGTAGGAATAGTTGAAAAGTTGAAATGACTTTTAGAGTTTTACACGCGTGCAAAAACATAAAATCGATAACGGTGTTTCTAAAATTTTTTCGAACCGAAAGTGGAAAAAACCTATATGAAAATGGTTTACATAGACATAACTGTTAGATCATAGGACACATACAAAAATCGTTACATCTATGTAGAGAAATCTGCATTTCTTCATGTTTCAGGTTAAAGATTATTATATATGGGTGAATCGTATTTTCGTTGTACAGTCATGTTTTTGATATATTTCTTGTGAAAAGCGATTTCCTGAAGACCGATCTTAAAGTCTGTTTTTTTTGTTCGCTTCCTCAGTATGTGTTTCACTATCACAGAAAGTTTCACTCAATAACTTACCAACTTGCTGTGACAGAGATATTGAAGACAAGAAAATCTATGATTTTTAATGAGTCATCGTGCAAAAGAATGAAGTTTCTGACAAACGAAAAACGAAAAAAGAAAAGGTGAATAGCACATTATGTTCGGCGTTCGACAACCTACTCAAATATATCACTTGTGAATGAAATGTTTATCTCTCTCTTGCTCATCTATGACAAAAACTCCTTTACAAACACTTTTTCATTTTTATGTAGAGAAACATAAAACCTTTTTCAGCAGACCAGTGGCTAAAGGTAAAGACCTAGTGCGTCTTGCAAAAAAAAGAATTTGATTCAAGTAACCAAACGATTGTAAATAGCTTAAGATTTCATATTATTATTTTATGGAAAGCCCAAGTTGTTTTTTCAAAAATTGCATTTTCACTCATTTTGTAGAGAAACAGTTTGATACTTATTTTAGTGTCACCTCTCGATAGACTGAATCGATCATGTTGCAATCTGCACAACAGAGGAAACAAAAAAGTTCTATGTATGATAAAAAAAGTCAAGATGATTCAATATTGTCTTCCTAAGAAATTTCACATTATACAGCAAAATGTGGAAAAACATTTTTTACTTTTTTGCCAACCTCGCCCAACTCAAGTGTACACTTCGGGAAGGCATTTAAGTATTGAGTATACCCACGTTGAATAGAGAAAAAGGCTACGATAGAAGAAAAGTACAAGAACTTTCTAAAGTTGCTACTTTTGAAAGCATTAGATTAGTACTCAATACATGCATGATTTTTTCCCGTGTTTTAGGCAAATTTTAACATTTATATCTCGCGTTTGGAAAGTGATATAGGTGCAAAACTTTCAAATCGTGGGATATAAAGCCTGAAATATGCCTAAAACATAAAAGCAAACATACAGAATTTATGAGCCAATTTAATAGTGGCGAACATTGATACAAAGGTATCTAGGCCTCTTGAAACGTGATACTTGCGAAATTTTTGCCCCACATTCAGCAAACAATTATGAATAAAATGCAGAATCATATTTATTAATACTGAAATATGTGGCATCTTTAATCTCATTAATTCAATAGCAAAAATTTCTTAAAGTACATTTAAAACTTTCATATCTATGTAATGATTAACAGTTTCGATTTCATGTGATATTTTGGAAGACAAATCGAAACCATGTTTTTTTCATTTTTGGTAATCGGAGCTAGAGCTGAAAACCTAGTTTGGAGTCGTTTTTTGCGACCGACGAACTATACACTGAGCAATTAAATATAGGCCAAAATAATATAAGTAACATGTATCATGTTTTTCGATATTTTTTTCTTTTCTTTGGAGTAAGAGATTGTTTTGTTTTGTAATCGTCTATTCTTAGGAGCATTATTTCAAATTGATTCATGTGAATACAATACTGAAGAAGATCTATGGCATATAAAATTCAATGCAACTGATAAAAGTGCCGATTTAGTTGCTCAATATATAGAATATCAGAAGGAAAAGATGAGTAAATCAAATAAAATATTATTCTTTGGTAATTTACTTATTGAAATGGGTGATTACGTTCAAGCTGAACGATATTTAGAGACAATTCTTGGTGAATTACATCCAAATGATGATGAAATCGCTGGTATATATTTTTATTTTGGTCGTTTAAATCGTATGAAAGGTAGTTTAAAATGTGCAACAAATTATTTCAATCGTGCATATAAACTACTTATAAATGCTGAACCAAAACGTATAGCAAGTGCTGGAAAAGCTATGAATGGACTCGGAGTTGCTTACAGTGAACGAGGCCAACAAAGAAAGGCTGATGAATGTTTCGAACAAGCTATGGATTTATATGACGCAAGTATAGGGAAAAATGATGTTGATGTTGCTGGTTTATTAATCAATTTAGGTATTATGGAGTATAAACGAGAAAATGTATGAGAAAAGTTTTATAAAAAAATATTTTTTTTTTGAAATCTTTTAATTTAGTTTAAACAAGCAATGAATAAATATGAAGAAGCGATGGAAATTTATGAAAGTTCTCTTCCATCATTTCATCCAGATCGAGTGGTAGTAGGAATTAATATGGGTAATATTCATTTGGCAAATGGAAATTATCAAATGGCTCTTGAAGTATATGAAACAGCATTGAAAATATTGGAAACAATATTACCAGCTAATCATATGTATATTTGGCAAACATTACATAATTTAGCAATTCTTTATGCACATCGAAATTTGGATGAAGCAAAAAAATATTTAGAGCGTGCACAAGAAATTGTTTATCAAGTATTCCCTTTGAAACATCTATTTTTGACATTAAATGACAAAACAAATGATTTTTATATCAACTAAGAATACAATTATATTTATAATGGACATTAAACAAAGGTTTTTTTAGTATTTTATATAAGAATAGCTTTTATTTAATTTTTTATCTTATATTGTAATGTAAAACAATTTATCACTGTGAAAATCTCTTTTACATAATACATTGGTGAATAAAATACAATATAATAAACAAATAGCTGATGCTTCTAACTTATAGACAGTTGAATATTACGAATACTCATATTTAAAATTAAAATATTTTAAAAGATTAATATTCTTTCAGATGAAACAATTAATCAGCATTTTCATAAAGGGTAGTCCAGAAATCTTGACTTAATTTGTAGAATTAAATTTTTTGTCTTAAAACTAATCTTTAAAAAACTCGTCTGTATGATGGAAAGATGCAGCAAAAGATGCTCTATAAAATAATCTATGACTGGTTCTCTCTAATTCATATAGTACGAAAGTTATCAGCTTAGAAATATACGTCATAAAAAATAAAAGTTAACTACGAATCTCATCTATAAGTTAATATGTATGATAAAAGTTCTATAACTTCATCGAAACAAAAGATTTATAGGTCAGATTTGTTTTGTTTTTGCTAGATGTGATTGTTCTTCTCCACTTGCGGCACGGTCAAAACGTTGATTCGGTTTCCAATATCTTGTTGAGTACAGTAGCGAAAACTAGGTTTTCAAATTTTGATGTGCTCTTGAAAGTTGGTTCTGCAGCATACCATCTTTTCTCAGAATAATTTTCTATCAACAAAAAAAAGAGCATATTTGAAAGTACCAAAGCTTTTTGATCAAAATAATAGGTAAAGAAAAGGTTCAAGTCGAAGAGAATGTCAAATTCACAAAGTTTTTATTTTTTTTGCCTCGCGTATAATGTGCTTACTTGTCTTGATTGAAATTTTCATGTTAAAGTCTATATAACATTTTGAAGAGGATTTCACAGCGTTTCTATTGGACAACAGAAGCGACAGAAGTTACGAAAAAATATTAGGATCGAGTTCATAGTTAACTTCTATTTTTTTTGACACATATTTCTACGCTTGTGACTTTCTTACTATATGAATTAGAAAGAATCAGTCATAGATTATCTTGTAGAGCGCCTTTCACTGCATTTTTCTATCATAAGGACAAATTTTTAAAGACCTATTTTAAGACAAAAAATTTAATTATACAAATCGAGTCAGAACTTCTTGGCCACCGTTTATGAGATATCATCAAAATTAATCCTAGCACTGTATATATTATCGAGTAATTTCAACTAGTTTAATTCTTTGACAGTGTCGTGGGATACAAGTGGACCCACTTGACAGTTTTGCGTATAATACAGCGTTACAATTTGGTATTTCAGATCAATTCTATTCTCTAATCTCTAGTCTTGAGTGGCTGTATAGTATGCACATAAGAAATTATGTATAGGTTTATGCAGGAAAAAATAAAGGTATGGGCCTAGTTAGATCCTAGAGCAGCTATGGTGTTATAGATGTAATTTTTCATCTTACTATGGGGTTGCCATCTGTTGGCTCTCTTTTGTTTCTCCAAATATACTTATTATGAGTCATTTTATGTTGATGATTAATAGTAATCATTACATTTTTTCCTTATGCAGTGTGAAATTTGTGATTTATTTAGATTGAAAGCACGTCTCATCATTTTTTTGTATCCTCCTCAACCGTGTGAGTTTGTTAAAGCTTTATGACAATGTAAGAAAAAACAAAAAGCTGAATTTGCATATTTTTTCTGTTTTTATAGTATGAATACAATTCAGAAATCGAACTTAAAACGAATTCGAGATATTATATTGACAGATGAAAATGAAATTGATGATAATATTAGCGCTGGTCAAGACTCTGATTTCCCTTGTGATATAAACCGGATAAAAACTGGCGGTTAACCGCGGTATACTGCCGATCTTTCTTTGGGAAACCGGAGTTAACCGATGGTGGTATGTGCAACTAGCCAATACCGTTTGCCTCTGTTTTTTCAATATTTGTATAGAAAAATTTAACAGATATGTTTAAATTCATGTGATTTTTATTTCATCCAAAAAAAAATACAAGAAAATGTAAAAATACAAAAAATAAATAAAAAAATAATGAGAAATAAATTCAGAAAATAAATTTAAAAATATTAGTATAAAAATTAATAAAATCAATAAAAATAACTTTAAAGAAGATAAATCTAAAAATAATAAATATTAAAAGAATGACTCTGAAAGGGTATAGAATTAGAAAAATAACTTTATAAATTTTCAAACAATTAATATAAAAAATGAATATTAAAAAATTAAATATAAAAATAAAATTAATGCTTACTTGAATTTTATCACCGTTAAAATGTATTCGTGTCTTTCAGCAAGTAAAACAACAAAATAACTAATACAGTGGATGAACACATGTACATGTACACACACATCTTTTTTTTCCGTTCTGTATAGCGATTCTCTTTCATTTATATACAGTTCATTATAATAGTATCGGTGAACCGCGGTTAACTGCTAAAAGTAATTCGGTATTCGTAATATGGGTTGGATAGTGAATATGATCCTGATGCTATTGAATCAGATTATACGTCTTCCAATGAGCATTTATCAGAAGAATCCGATTCATCATGTTCTTACATTGGTCAAGATGATACTGACAGAGATGATCAATCAGAAACATTAGAAAAAGATGGTGTTACATGGTCCATGTACCCAAAGCAAGTACAAAATTGAATACCGGCTGTTAATATTATGAAAAACAGACCAGGTTCTACTGCTAAAGTTCAAACCATTCCGAATGCTTTTATACTTTTCTTTACGAATGAGATTCTTGGTGAAATTGTTTTTCATACAAATCATTATGCCGAACAATATTTTAATCAAAATACAAGATCACGACAAGTTTCCAACACTAAGCTCGAAATCAAGCCGCCGAAAACCAACAGATCGTCTTAAATTAGAAGCTTTTATTGGATTATCGATTCAATCTGGTGTAAATCAAAGTAATCATGAATTACTTGATGATTTAGGGGATATAAGCCAAAGTCGTCCATTATATCGAGCTGCAATGTCTCTTCAACATTTCAAACATCTCCTTCAATTTATTCGATTTGATGATCGATAAAATCGTAATAAATCTGATCGTCTTTCTCCTATTAGACATATTTTTGAAGCTTTTGTGAAGCAACTTTCTCAAGATTATATACCTGGTGAACATCTAACTGTTGATGAACAATTAGTGCCCTTTCGAGACCATTGTTGTTTTGTGCAATATATGCCAAAAAAATCCGGCAAAATGCGGATTAAAATTTTGGACTGTTTGTGATGCAGATAGTCAATATGTGTCATCATTCGATCTATATACAGGAAAAAAAGATAATCAAATTAAAAAAGAATCTTGCTACTTATAGAGTTCTTCTTCTAGTTAACCAATTATCCAACAACGTTAAATAAGGTCGCATCGTTCCATTTGACCATTACTTCACGGATATAAAATTATCTAAAGCTTTATTAGATAGAAAAATGACATCTATTCGAGTCGTTGAACACAGACGTCAATTTTTGTCTAATGAACTAAAAGTATGTCGCAAAAACTTGTTCTCACCGTGGTTTTGTTTTTCAGAATCACACATGCTCGCATCCTATCAGACCAAAGTAAAAAAAAAGCCAATTATCATTTTATCATTATTGCACAAGCATCCTGAAACATTTGATGATAAGAAAAAAGCTACCTTGTATGATTCACGATTATAACTAGACAAAAGTTGGTGTAGAAGTCATTGATCATCAGTGTATTGGTTATCATACTGTAAGACGGATCAGTTGAAGATGGCCTACGATTGCTCTGTATAATATGATTGACATTGCCGTAATTAATTGTATGACAATTTTGTTATGTCAAAATCCTGAATGAAATGTATGAAAGGCAAATATTCGTCACAAGTTCCTATCCCAACTGAGTATGATATTGACTGATATACAAGATCAACGTTGTAGTCAAGAATCTCGTCTCATGCCAAAAATTAAGCTAGCTTTGATGTCTCTTGGATATCATCTTCGCTCAGAAAGCATCGAAAGTCTCAATGTTAACATTCATTCGAACCGGGCAAAAAGATCTTATTTGTGTCTAGAACAATCCGGTCGAAAAGTTTGACAAATATGTAATGATTGTGGACAAAATGTTTGTCTTTCTCATTCTAGCAGCATTACAATGATAACTTGTCAGACATGTGCAAAAAAAAGTTTAAAAAACATTGAATTTACACAAGAAAGTCAAATACGAGCAACATTAACATCATGATAAATAAATCAAGTTTTTCTGTTTTTAGTTATAAAAAAGAAAGATAACAATAAAAATACATAAGGAAAAGAACTTTCAGTCTCCTCATTTACAGAAAATTGTATCTGTACATGCGTCAGTGTATATCTAACATTCTAGAAGGCTAAAATGATTGACTACACCGTTTTTGGACTTTTATTTGGATTTGTTATAAAAAATAATTTAGGCAAGTTTCCGCCGTATTATCCATGTTTATACCGTTTCCAGGAAAGCTGATGTTTTAACGTCCATAAGTACTTAGGGCATACCAAAAGTAGTGAGGGAAGTACTTTTTTTCTTAGGCAGAGGTCTAAAAAAATTTCTTTTTTTACCAATCGATAGAGCGTGTTTCGCTCTATCTTTCTATGCTATTTGATCACTATTCAGTTGATCTTATAATAATAATAAAATTTCGATAAGAATTATTTTCATTGAAAATCAGCTGGTAGCATTAGATCATAATGAGTGTGGCACTTTCGCATTCTACTTTATTATCACTTAATACGTTGTATTAGAAAAACAGAAGATATCAGAAGATGCAGCGTGAAAAGCTCTACAATTTATAAAGGATCGATTATTCTATAGTTGCACTTTTTATTTTCAAAACGAACAAAACTCTGAACGACCAAATTTCGATATTGCGGAAACGAGATTGTTTTTTAGTAAAAAATGCATTCGGTTTCCCCTATCTCATCTTTTTTATTACCTAAGATGTTTTATTTAAAGAAACAAAATATACTGCAAGATACAGCGTGAAAAGCTCTACAATTTAGAGAGAATAATTATAAAAAGATAAGATAAAAAAAAACCGAATTCGTCATTTACTAAAAAAGTCAATCTTGTTTTGCAACGTCAAAATTGATCGCTCAGAATTTTGTCCATTCTGCAAACATAAAGTGCAACTATAGAATAAGCGATCCTTTATAAATTGTAGAGCTTTTCACGCTGCATCTTCTGATATATTCTGTTTTTCTAATACAACGCGTTAAGTGATGATAAAATGAAATACAAAAGTGTCCCATTTTTATAATGCCATGTCCGTTAGGATCTAAATGCTACCAGCTAATTTTCAATGAAAATAGTTCTTATCGAAATTTTATTATTATAAGATCAACTGAATAGTGATCAAATAGCATAGAAAGATAGAGCGAAACACGCTCTATCGATTGGTAAAAAAAGAAATTTTTTTAGACCTCTGCCTAAGAAAAAAAGTACTTCCCTCACTACTTTTGGTATGCCCTAAGTAGAATATGTAATGGCTTCTTGTACACAAATGAATTGCTTAAATAAAATAAACCTAGGACATCAATCAAGTTATAAAGTGAAGACACCATCGAGGGGTACTTTAACTGTACATAATAAGAGGTGATAGGCTTCGAATTAACAGAATTGGTACACCAAATACGAAGATTTAATAAAAGAATTTGGCTAAGAATTATTTGCAATGCCACTTTCGATTATATAAGAAAACTCTCACTAGTGACATAATTCAAATAATCTAACTTTTTACATGAAAAAGACGACTACTGTAGTACTTACGATTAAGAATCTAAATCTAATCATTAGAAATATACTCAAAAATTTTTATACTCATTGAATTCAGTTGAGTTAAGTGCCTTATCTGTTACAGTCGTTAGCTACCATGGTACACCATTTTCTTCGATCCTGTGCTATGTAAAGAAAACCAAAGACCTTACCATTTAATACTTGATGTTTCAAGTAATTTCTTCGGTTTATATGACCGATAAATTTCAATTGCCTATATTGGATGGTATTCAGTAAATATCTTTTTCGTTTCATTCTTATTATTATTGACTCAATGCATTCTGAGACTGTCCAAGACACACTCAACATCATTCTTAGGAACCACATCACTGAGCTTCGGAACATTTTTCGATTTCCTTGTTCATTGTTCAGGATTCAGATCCATAAAGGAGAACCAATCACACATAAGATTTGAGAACCCATGCTTTAATGTTCGACGATATGGTTCTGTTTTTCTAAGAATTGAGAGTCTTTGTTGATATGATTGTTTGGACAGGGCAATTCTCTTTTAAATTTCTTCATCACATCGTCCACCTGATGTTATAGTGGAGCCTAGATAGCTGAAGCGCATAACTTGCTTGATTGACTCTTTATTTATATCAGTGGTTGAATAATTAGTACAGTAATTAATACTTAGTGTACTAAGTGCTTGAAAATTTTAAGTAATTACTTAGTACATTTTTACAGTACAAATACAATTACTTTTACTTCACGATTGTACTCAGTATTTGTACTTATGCAAATTATACCTAAGTACAAATATACTTAAAGAAATCTTTTCTCTTTTGACTTAATGTTGTTAATGTCTTTACTTTGATTTTATTAGGTCCAAGGTTTATTTTTATATGCTTTTCGTTCATTCAACATCGTCCAAATTTTCAAACATTACTTTTAAAATTTAAGACATTCGTTATAAATATGGTTAACAATCACAATATTATGAGTTCCTTTTTCGTGCAATATTTACTACTAAACTGATATTATTTTTTTGTTACGACATTTTTTTTCTCAGAAGCTTTTATTAAGTTGACTTTTATATGACTTTATGATAGCACGTGATGACGAATAAAAGAAGATGTCTTGGTAAAGAGTTAAAATATTTATTAGCTAAAAAAAAAGGACACTTTATAAATATGTCTTAGCAAATGAACAAATTAATGTAGTCGAAATAAATACACAATGAGAAACATATAATGACAAGAGATACTTTAAATGATAAACCTAGTATGATTATTTTATAAGAACTGTTGATTAGTACGTAAAAGAATTAGATTTCGAGATAGGTGTTCAGTTATACTCGTTCTTTTTGAATTTAAGATAAATCCAGCTTGAGAAAAGACGCGTTCAGTTGGGAACAAGAATAATAACCAGCAAATTTACTTCTAACCGGATCATTGAGATATGCATCTAGCTCAACCGCTGAATCAAGTGTTGTTGTTTCATTAGAATTATCCAAACTGCGATCATTATAATCAAACAGTTTTCTACGCTTTATTTTTGCTTTTGGTGTCGAGGTTGAATATAGTGATGCTATTCAAAATAAACTAGGAGCATATAGATCAGTTGTTGATTTTTTCGATTTCTTAACCATTTCATCGATAATTAGTTGAATTATATTTTGTTTTAAATGATTTTCTATTTGAGCTGACATTTGCAAATTATGAACTCAATAAAATTTTAAATTGTGGATCAAATACTGCTGCTATAAAATATAATGGATCACCGAAACCATCATTATCACTAACATCATTTAAAGATAAACGAGCTATTATACCAGAAAATCTTCTTTTAATAGATGCATCAAGCTATTGAACAAGCTTTGAGCAATAAGAGACATTTTCTTTTATATCATGAAGAGCAACAATTAAATGCACCACCGAAAGTGTTACTAAAGTTGTGATGACGCTTTTCTCTGCTTCACATTTAATGGAAATTTCATAAAATGATTCAAGCACATCAACTAATACTTTTAAAAGAACCAAATCTTTATTTGAAAATTTTATTGAATTTTCCATTAAAGACGTAATTAAATCTAAATCATTTTTTTCAATACATAACATAGATTTTATCAATAAATATTCGTTGTTCTATCGAGTTACAGTAATTTTATTTTAATGTTCATTAATTCTTTCAGAATATCAGCAAGTTTTGATGATTTATGAGAGTGTCATGCAACTACTTGACATTTTCCGGATATTCTAGGTATAAATGAAGCTTCTTTTTATCCATCACGCACAGTGTTTTATCCAGCGTGAGGGCAGGGAGGGCGAGGCCTCCCCGGAGTTTATGTTCGGCCTCCCGGAAATTTACGACTCTGCCGGGAAATCCGTAGTCGCCATCCCGGAGTTTCATATTTGCCCTCCCAGGGCTACTAACCGCTCCCCCGGAGTAAGAAACCTGGATAAAACACTGATCACGTACACTTAATTGTAATGTATGTATAAAACATGAAAGATGTACATTCGGTAGATTTTCATCATCAACAAAAGCCCCACCATATTGAATATTTATGAAAATATAATCGTTTATGACAAGACATTCTAAAACAAAAAAATGAATAATTTATATTATGAACAATATGTAATTTTGCATTCTATTATAACCGTGGAAATATGTAAGAATAATGAAAATTTAAATAAAATGTTCAACATTCAATTTTTCTGAAAATCAGTAAAATATTTCAAAGTATTTTCTATTAACTATAAGAACAAATCAACTCTTGATAATAAAGCTTGTAATATACATTTTTTTAATTTCGTATTTAGTGAAATATATTTAGCTCGAATTCTATTAGTTACGATGATCAATATCAACATTACCTGATAAAGTCGTATTGAAAATTGAATTTTTTTTTTATTATTATAAGTGTCATCGTCTGAGTCAATTGTATCATCGACTGATAAACTAAATTTGAAGGCTTTTATCATTGATGAAGCATTTTCTGTTATAATTTTGAATATCTTGTCTTTTAAATTGTACTGATCACGACCAGCTTCAGTTACACGATAAATATTTTCAGCAGTACGAGGCCTTTTAAGACGTACAAAATTATTTAAACAAGAGTCAGGCTCTATTTTAGAAGTGATAAAATGACATGTAATACAAATAAATGACCGATATCTGCGATCTGACCAACCATCAATTTTTAATGTTACATGTTGAGCTTTTTCAAGTGCTTCACGGATATTTTTATCCTTTTTTTCTACAAATGAAGTGATATAAGCATATTTTTACTTTTGCTGAATATTGGATTCCATTTAACATTGCATTATTTCATAAAATTACGGAATGAAGAATTTCCCACTATTTTCATTAGTAAACCACACTTGATGATCAAGTTTTTGACAATAGCTGTGTTTATCCGATTTTGTTTACATTTTAATGTGGATACTTCTGTTGGTGATTGAGCAACAATTCCAGTATCAATATTTTCTGATAATTATTCATCTTCATTAAAAGATACTTTTTGATGTTCAGATGAATGTTTTCGTTTCAAGTGCTTCAAAAATTACTATATATTCAATTTTTGTCTTTGTAATGTTGATTACATAATTTACGTAGACCATTAGTTCTGTTGTTATCCATCATTCACTAAACATTACTCGTTTACGAATATTCAAAGAAAAAAATATTTTCAAGAAAAAGATTGTAGTTAACTATAAAATAATTAGCTGGTGTTATGCCTTGTTATTCAAATCATCCAGCCGTTCTTGAGTTGTAATCTTACCAATAAGCGTTAGTTATGTTATATCGTTTTTTGATAAATGTCTTATTTGTAAAACTAATCATTAGTAGTCGCAAAATTCAAATTTTATTGATTTTATGTTTATCAATATGAATATACAATGATGTTACTGACATTCCTATTTTTTTTCAATATTATAGATGTCGTTACATTAAAGAATAATAAATATTAATGTATGAATAATAATCAGAGCTAAACGTTAGATTATATCTAAGAACAAATGTACCTATCCCCCCCCATAATAGAAGACCCCCCCGGGGCGAAAATTTTGGAAAAACGCCCTATAAGGGTACGGCAATTTCTCCGCGAAAAACTGCGATTCGCGACATCATACTAGAAGACTCGGGGTCTTTTGTTGCGGGGGGGGGGGAGGTTAGTACTGGTACCAAGTACATTGGACTTAGATACAAATACTTAGTACATATGTTAAATAGAAAGTAGATGTACTTCTACTTACTGTACTTGTACTTGTTCAATCATTGATTCATATTCACATTACCTGTTGGTGAACCTTTCTTCTTTGAAATACTCATGCATTCTGATTTCTTAACATCCACTGACAGTCCCATCTTTATGCATTCTTTTGAAATCGCATCAATCATTCTGTAGAGGTCTTCTTTGATACTGGCAATTATTTCGATGTCATCTACATATCTGAGGTTATTACAGTTACATCCTTCAATTTTCACGCCTTCTAAAACGTCTAAAGTGATGAGGATTCATAATTTAATGTATTCGAATTCTAGCCCAGTCTCTGGGGCGTCACCATATCCATAGTCTACATGGATGATTCTTGAACTAAGTGTTTGTAATGACAAGATTGTGCGATCGGCACCAGCTCACCAGATTATTTCTGCTATTGTTATCGTTTTCTAGACCAAAAGACTCTGCAGTATTGGCAATTCATTTATATTCCTTTTTTGCATGGAAATCTTTCATTGCCTAGATGATGTTATATGAGTTGCATTCTTTATAGGCTCTATCTTGTTCTTCGCAGAAAGAACGAGTGGCATTAAAACATGTTTTCGGCCCAAAAAATAGGTGCTGAGACCCTCATATTCGGAATCAGCGTCGAGCTCTAAGTGAAATAGCGTTTAAAATCATTAAAATTCTGAAAAAATTTTTTTTGCAAAATTTTCAATGTATAGCTCTTTAAGTCTCACAAGATAGATACGTAACGTATCAGTTAAGTTGGATTCAGTCTGCATTTTCCTGATTAAAATTTCATAAATTAAATTCATAAAAATTCTTCTAACTTTGATTTACCGTCTTTTGAAAGAATTATATATTTTCTAATTTTGTAGATTATTCTTATAGGAATAAAAGTCTTGTTCATTCATTCTTTAATAATTCCGATAAACACTATTTAGTACAATCCAGAGATGTCCACAGGACACTTTTTTGTGTCCTGTCCTGTCCTGTCCTGACGCCTGTCCTATTTTGTCCTGTCCTGATAAAATGTACTGTATCCAAAAAATTTTGAATCCTGTCCTGTCCTGTCCTGCAGGACAGGACAGGATGTTGACAGGACGGTCGGAATACATAAGTGTTTTAGCACCATTAGAATCCAAAAGGAAAATAATTAACATATTCAGAGGTAGGTAGAATTAGAGAACATAATAAATAATATCTCTACACAAGAAATAGAACTGATTATATTTATTGATGAAGTAGTAAAGAAAAAAGATATATATATATTCATCAAAGAATAAGAATAAATCAAGTTAAGAAGAAAAATTAACAAAAAATATATCTATTAATTTTTTTGTGATTGTTTCTCCATTGATCTTATAAAAAGAATTTTATCTACTTCTTCAGGCTTCACATTTGTCCTTCTCTGATTCAATATCCATCCCGCTGTTGAAAATTCTCGCTCCACATTGGTTGTTGTAGCAGGTATTGATAGAAGTGTTCGTGCATATTGAGAAAGATATGGAAATTGAGTTCTATATTTTTTCCAGAATTGTAAAGGATCAATGATGTCGTTGTTTTTATCGATTTCGATTAATATATAACGATCAAGTTCATCAGCCGTTTTTTT
>JAJEKB010020966.1:326163-340744 GCA_022393335.1 Macrotrachela quadricornifera | reverse complement strand
ATTTTTTGCATTATACTTTATAGAAATAGTATGGATACAATTTATGACAAAGCTAAAACTGAACATCATACTTCATTCGATTCAATTGAAAAAAAAACAAATATGGAAAAATCAACTTCTTCGTAAGTATTTTATATATAAAAGATAAGCAAGGCTTCTATTTTTTTTTATTTATTTTAAGAAAATCATCACATTTACCAAAGATTTATACTCGTGCTGGAGATCAAGGAACATCTAGTCTATTAGGTTCAAATCGAAATCATTTACCAAAAGATTCATTAGTATTTGATGTTCTTGGTACTATTGATGAATTATCATCAATAATTGGTATTGCACGTTCATTTTGTTCTTTTCCTTTAATATCAAAAGATTTAGAAAATATTCAATGTAATCTTTTTGAAATTGGTTCATGTGTTGCTGCTAATAATCGTTTATCTCATTTTATATTTAATGATCTATCATTAATTACAAATTTAGAAGAAGAAATTGATAAAATGACTCAAGGATTACCTGAATTACGTTATTTTATTTTACCTGGTGGTTCAAGTCAAACATCATCTTATCTTCATTTTTCACGAGCTGTTTGCCGTCGATGTGAACGTTTAGTAACTAAATGGTTAAATGAACCAAATGAATATGAAGATAAACCACAACAAGATACAGTTATGGGAATTTATTTAAATAGACTTAGTGATTATTTATTTACATTAGCACGATATATCACATATAAAGAAGGACATACAGATACGATATGGCATAAAAAGAAATAAATCAAGATCATCTCTTGTTGATAATTATGAAAAAAAACAAATCATATTTCATATAATTTGATTTAATGTATTAATAGAAAATGAAATGAAACTTTTTTTTGAATTAAATCTTGCATGATTAGTTGAAAGTAATTTAATATTCTCTTTTAATTGATTGTACATGGTTGGAAATAATTTTATTCCAGGGGGTGTTGCCTATAGTTTCCAATACAAGAGATACTAAATTTTGTACGAAACTAGCGGAGGTACCCGCTGGTGATCCCGATAATGTAATAATGTAAGTTTGGCGCATAAGAACACGATGCCCTTAACATGCTATATATGTAATGAAGCTATAATATCAGCAAATTACCTCTAATTTTCCTCATTTAAACTTTATTATATGATATGTGAAAGCTGTTTTAGATATTTTTTCGTATTCTTTATTGTGAAGCTGTTTGAACCACAACATTTTTCGTTTTTCCAATTCCTACCTCTTGAACATGTCACGTAAAGTTGATCATAGGAAAGGCAAGGAATTTCTAAATTGGCATCAGCAACTTTGAGTGATTGCCCTTGAGACTTATTAATTGGCATCACGAAGGTAAGATGTACTGGAAACTGGAGTCGCTTAAAAGCAAATGGCATATCAGGAGGGAGGAGACAGATTCGTGGTATGAATACATTCTCACCTTTTGCACAACCTGTCGTGATCGTTGCTTCAATTACATGAGGTATTAGAGTTTTGACACATAATCTTATACCATTGCATAATCTTGGTGCATCCAAATATCTCGAAAGTATAATAGAAGAGCCAACTTTCAGACACAAGTTGTGTGGTGGCATTCCAGAAGGTTCAAGTGAATTAAGAAATTCAGTTAGATACTGCACTGCCACGTCGACACCCGTAATTGTATCAATTGACTGATATAATGCTGTTCCTCCAGAAAGTTGTTTCTGAATTTGTAGATGGATGGCATTCACGTTCACATAATCATTTATGATCTTTGAAATGAGTTTGGATGTTCAAAAATTTACTACTCTTGAGTTTTTCAACCGATCCTACGACGTTACAAAAGTTATCGGAAATACTAATGAGTCCATTGGCTGGATCAATTAGTATTTTGCCATTTCAGATTGCAAACAGTTGTTTAGCAAATTGACCGACAGACACGTCACCTTGTAAATGAATTCTCATGTTAGTACTGAGTGTTAATGATTTCACATGTCTCCAGAGATATGAAGATTTCAAACAAGCATTAAGCTCATCGGCCATTGCATCCTTTTGAATAACAGACAATGTTTGCCTGAACTCTCCAGCAAGGAGTACAACTACTCCACCCATACTTTTTCCATTGCCACGAAGAACTTGCAGAGTATTATTTGAGGCTTCTAATGCCAACCTGTGAGCCATTGTATACTCGTCCCATAGAATAAGTTCACATACTTCTAGAATTTGCGAGTTTTAGCCAAGAGTAAATTAATAACAGATGTCTTCCTTGTTTCGCCTGGTGCATCAAGAAATATTATTCCATCAGCTTTCTCTTTGATCTGACCCAAAATAGCATCGTATGCAGCTCTTGGATCTGGCACCAACAATGGTTCATTTGCTGCTACATAGGCATCCAGCTCTTTCACATCATATATCGTTTCTCTAAGCATTTTGCCGTTCAATCTATCAACAAAATTTCGTTGAGGAGTGGGAAGATGAAATTTCTCAAGATTTTTGCCAGCCATCTGTAGAGTTTTGTCTTTGAGAATAAGCAGCACTTGATTGAACATATTGGGTGTGTAATCTAAATTCATCTCAGGATTTTGTCCGCGCGCTTCTCTGAGAATGTCTTCGGTTAAACTTTCTTTGTACGACTCCCATATATATTTTGGATTGGACGGTCTACATGTAGTTAGTCAGGGGTGAGCCAAAAATCTTAGTCGTTCTTCCTTATAGTAAATTCTAATTCGCTCACAATTGAAGCGATAATCCCTTATCATACGGCGGATATTACCCTAAATTTTCAAATCTGTGGTTCTTATTATAAGGGAGATATATAGAAAATACGATGATGAAAAAAAATTTTTTTCAAAAAATCGAAATAGAACACGTTAATATGAAAACAGGAGGAAATGGAAAGTAGAGTAAAAAAGTATTGACACAGTTTTCACAAATCAAATTACGTTTGATGACTAACTAGATGTCTGTAGTATATGTATTTAATTATGTTTGATTCTGGTTGTATATACATTTATATATATAATTAATGATAATCATACATTTTCAACGAACTTTTTTCACTAATTTATCATTTTAAAACTAATTTCTTACTTTTAATTTTGACGTTTATCTCTAATCCAATCATTTCCACTACACATTAATGTCTCGAAAATCTGAAAAATTTCGGAAATAAATTTTAATTTTACATGAATTAGATCAAAATTGGTTGTCAAGTGATATTGCAAATGAATTAATGAACAGTGATTGTCCACCATCACAAACCAGACAAACCCTTATTCGTTATGTAAATTATACAATTAAAAGAGGTACTATTCAAACAAGAAAAAGAACAGGAAGACCAAGAACGACCAGAACATCTATTTTTATATCGTTGGTTAAAGACCACATGGAAAATAAATTCGGACAATCGATTCGAAAAACAAATGATTTGTTACAAAAAAACCATATCAATTCTTCTTACAGCAGTGCTCAAAGAACATTAAAAGAAGATATTAAATTAAAACCCTGGAAACTAACTCGTTCGCAAAAAAATAGCCCAATACAACGGGAAGCACGTGTAATTAGTGGAAAAAAGTTATTAGAGAAATTTGGGTTGAATCCAACAAGATCAAAACCTAAGTGGAAACGCTTAATGAATACCGACTTTAGTGGTCGTGTCAGTTTATTGTAGAAAAACAACAGTAAAAACAACATCATTTGGTCTACAAGTCAAACAACGATTCCACTTGCATTACAAAGTGTTCATCAAGAAAAATGCAGTTCAGGTGTCTTATTGTATGGTGCAATTTCATCTCGTGGTCTACTTCCGCCAACTACACGAGTTTTTATTGATGACTGGTTAAAATTAGAATGTCAAAAAATTAATAAAAAGAAACCTACCATGGATAGTTTTTTATATGTTAAATTAGTAAAACAGCTGAAAATTCATATCTTAAATTTTTGATAATCGTATCAATCCTGAAGAACAATCGGATAAAATGGTTGATGTATAGCCGATCTAGAACATTTGGAACTTTATCAACGAGAAATTGATATATGAAGAAATTCAGGATATATCGATATTGAAAAGAAAAATTGTGAAGATTTGGAGAACAATTACTCCAAAAATGTGTTTCAACTTGATTAATTCAATACTAAGAAGATTTCAATATTTGATCAACAAAAAAGGTTATGTTAACATTAAAAAATAAAAAATCCTATTGTATTTTATTGTATAAATATTAAAAACTAATTATCCTAGATGTTATTTTTAAATAAAATTCACTATTTCGATTTTTTAAGAGAAATTTTTTTTTCGTCATCGTATTTTCTATGCTTGCTTAAGACCTTTTCATCTATTATTACTGTATATCCCGTCGTGCATACGTTTACATTCATTTTCAAATAGGATAATTCAGCAAACAGTGTGAGAATGTGACTGACTTTCTCTTAACTCATGCGTATTACCGTACTTTATACCAATACCCGGTGCAAAAAAAAACTGACACTAAGGGATGAATATTTTAATAATGGCAGCAAATACTCCGAAGTTTTTGAAAGTTTGGGAAAAATTTCAGTATATTGACGCGTGTCGATTTAAATTTATTTTTGATCATTTCTTTAATTATAAATTAAATTAAATTAAGTTATTCCATCGTTTTGAGTTTTTATAACTTTTCAATGAATATTTGGGAGTAGCCCTGATAAATTTTCGAGGACTAGCTACAAGTAGCCAATACAATTTTTCAAGGACCCCATTTGAGAGTAGTCTCTACAACTTTTCAAGGGCTATCTTGGAGTCCTCAAGTTCTATATTATGAGGGTACTCTTAGGTCCTCAACTGCTATATTATTGGGGTACCCTTAGGTTCTCAAGTCTTATATTATGGAGGTACCCTTAGATCCTCAACTGATATACAATGAAGGTATCTATGGGTCCTCAAGTCCTATACTATGAGGGTACCTATAGATCCTGAAGTCCTATATTATGGAGGTACTCTTAGGTCCTCAAATCATATATTAAGAAGTACGCTCAGGTACTCAAGTGCTATATTGTGTGGGTAGTCTTAGGTCCTCAGGTCCTATATTATACGGGTATTCGTGGGTTCTGAAGCCCTGCAGTAGGAGAGTACCTCTAGGTTTGTTTTTCCTATCATATAGCAGTATGGATGCAACAAAATCAGTAGCAATCAGTTTTAGTGTTGGCTGGTATCGGTATTGGTCTAGAGACCGCTCGCCCCTCACGCCAACGTCAATGTTTTGAAAAACTGGTAACGAATTCGAATTCCTCGACCCAAAAACTTTTGAACGAACTTTATGAAAAATTGTTTCAGTTAAAGTAAAGTATTTTCTGATGAAAGAATCAAGAATTTATGATGGATTTATCAAGGTTTTCGAATTTCATTTCTGTCCTTTAAAAAAGGTTATTTTCAAAAAAATGTGATTTTTTTAAATGTTTAATCGAAGACTCTGTGGGCCTAGGAATTCCACGCTGTTGTCGATTTTTCAAAGTAATGATATTTGATGTGACAAACCAACAGCTACCTACATCATTACCAAGACCAAACATAGCAATACGAAGTGCCATTAGCTAGTATTGATTTTGTTACATCCATACTGCTATATAATAGATCTAAAGGACCTAAGAGCACCTCTATAATATAGCACTTGAGGACCTATAGATACCCCCATAATATAGCACTTCAGGACCTAAGGATACCTCCATAATATAGAACTTGAGGACTCCAAGATAGCCCTTGAAAAGTTGTAGAGACTACTCTCAAATAGGGTCCTTGAAAAATTGTATTGGCTACTTGTAGCTAGTCCTCGAAAATTTATCAGAGCTACTCCCAAATATTCATTGAAAAGTTATAAAAACTCAAAACGATGGAATAACTTAATTTAATTTACTTTATAATTTAAGAAATGATCAAAAATAAATAATTTAATTTATTTTAAATTTTAACTTGTAACAAAAAATAAGTTTAATTTATTTTAAATTTTTGATAATTTAAATTTGTTTAACTTTAACAGGAAAATTACATCCCTAAGTATATGATAACCTGTGTGGGATTTTAGCCCAACCATCTCGCCGATCATTCTGATCCCTCTCGATCTTCCTCTAGAACTAAGAGTATGCCATGAAAAGTTTGGTACCGCTAGCTCGTGCGGCATCCAAATCCATAAAAAACAAACAAACAGACAGACACAACTTCTTCATATATGTATATGTAGATAGAAACAATCATACGCACAAATTCTCTGAAAAAGATATTTACTGTAGTAAATTCAACAATAGGCGGGGAAACACCCGCCTCATATGAGAATTTTGAGTCAAAAACCGTCCTACGACGTTCCTCAGGACCTAAACAAGTATTGTGGAAAAATTAATGACGCTAGCTTTTACCGGGATTGACTTATAAGCGAACAGACAGACAAACGAACAAACTGACAAACTTTCTTCGTTATATATATAGATTATCTTATATCTTTTCATAGTAATATAACTAAACATTTCTTGTTTATATAAAAATGGCTGAACAAATCCTTTGTGCATTATGTGGATGTGGCTTATCAATAATATGTGATGACTATTTTAGCATTGTAGAATATTGTTGTGATCATATGGAACATCGAAAATGTTATTACGATGAAGACGAAGATAATCGTGTGTGTCCGAAACGTCGTCAATTTTTGCGTGTACTTACCTTTTAATAAGTAAGATGTATTATCATTATTATTATTTGTATATCCTACAACAGAATCAATTTGATTCGTTGTAATGAAGTTGTAGCTTAGTTGTTTTAATATTTATTATAAAAAGAAATCAATTATCCTTGATTCAATAAAAGTTAATAATTCATTCGAAAATAGTGCTTTTTAATTTCACAGACTTTGATTAATAGAAAAAAAAATTATTTAAAATTTAAACAACATAGATAATAAAGAAATATAAATAATCTAAACTAAACTAAGGTATAAAAAAATCTTCAAGTTTCATTCACAAGCATGTGTTTAATGTCATAAATTTGAACTTTATTTTTATATTATATAAAAATACTTAATACATATTTGAAATCCACTGTCAAAGATGAAGAACAAGTTTAATAAAAAAAACTAATTTACATGCTTTTATAAGAATTATGTGTACTGTGCCGATATTCCTATAACTTCTTGTCTAGGAAGGCTTATGCCTACACATTTCTCTTTCCCATATATTTCTCTCAGTTCAATTTAATCGTGTGTATGTGTATATCGTTGTCTTTATGCTTATTCTCATCTTATCTTAGTGACCTGTACCGCTCGGTTAGCGAGCGTATCCAATCGTATACGTCTGTCCTTTTTCTCCTTGAATTGTTATATTCTCGCTAGGCGAGGTCAAATGTATAACAGGAGGCGAATTTATGAAAATAAAGGCAGTCGTGAACGATACACGTTTGTTGTTACATGTACAACTATTTGAACGATAATATTTCAAACATTGTCAATATTAGATCTATTTTTATTGTGAATAAATGGCGACGAAATCTTTTTTTGCTAGATAACCCAATTCGATACAATAATAAAATGATTCGTAAAAGGTTGTCTATTTTTAATCACTTTTCGAAAGTGCGTCATCATCGACAAGACTGATTCTAATCTAAATATTAATACAATGATTGGTAATATTATGTCTATTTTAAATCACCTTTCGAAAGTGCGTCATCATCAACATGACTAATTCTAATCTAAATATTAATACAATGATTGGTAGTATGAAAATAAAACAAATTAAAAATAAATATATTATATAGGAATGATTCTAGAATTGAATAGATTTGTTTTCTTTTTGTGATAATAAAATATATTGATTAATCTTTGACATCTATAAATTAAATAAAAGTAAAAAATATCCAATATCTATTTCACATATAACAGTTTCAATGAATTAATCATTTATTAATAAATTAGTAAATATTTTTATCAAAAATTCGTTAATTCTTATAAAATGATGTGAGTTGCATTTGAGAAAAATTTGAATGAAGTTCTCCCCCAAATGTTCTTATCAATCAAAGTATTATTTAGTATACTTTATAGTCAGATAATGCGTTTTTTTTTCTTTTTTTACAATCATTGTAATCAATCAAGTGTATCACAGGAGTATATATTTAACGTTCAACAATAAACGAATAGATACATATTATCAACATTCATTTTAAAGTTATGTCATTTTTTAACATACCGCTTTTTAAATGGATTGTACAAGATATAAAAAGACGAAGATCAAAACATTTAATAGAAGACGTGATTCAGGATGAAGATACACAGCAAGAAGAAGAAGCAGAAGAAGAAGAACAACTAGAAACTCATTACAATGGAATAAAGTTAATCTATTTTGTGTCAACAACAGAAGATCAAAAGACAATTGATGTTCTTCGAAAATCTTATAAAGATATTCAAGTAAGTTTATAATTCATTTTGATGAAATTAACAACTTCATAATTTATTTTTAAGATATTCAATTATGAAAATAAGTGTTTACAATATATAAAATCTCTAACAGATAAAGTAATATTAATAATTGATGATGAACCGTCAATCACTCTTATTGAATCAATTGAACCATTAAAACAAATTGATAGTGTATTTTTTTATTCTCCACCATCTGGTATGATTAGAGAAATTTGTAGTAAACAACATACTTATATACATGAATTATGTGAAAATTATACTAAACTTGAAAATGCAATAAATAGATCTCGTGAAGAAGTTCATCAACAAAAAACTCTATTGAATATGTACAACAAAGAAGCAATAACAATATATAATCTTCCAAAAGATCAAATTTCATTTTTACATTTTCAATTGTGTAAACTTGGTTTAAAAATTGTATCAGGATTAGCTGGTGCAAAAAATATAATGATAAAACTATGTCGATCTTATTATCGAGGTAATATAACTGAATTAGCAAATATCGATGCATTTGATCAAATATATCAATCGAGTGATGCTATAGCATGGTACACAAAGGAAAACTTTCTTCGCACGTAAGTTAACAGAATCAGAAATAAGTTAACAACATAGACGAAAATAAAAATTATTGAAATTTTTTTTAGATTAATCAATAGAACGTTTCGAACAAAAAATTATGCAATTTTATTTTCACTTGGATTTTTTATTTCGGATTTAAATAAACAACTTGAATTCGAATGTAAAAAACTTAGAGAAAAACAAAAAGATGTTTTAAAACTTTATCGTTCTGAAATATTAAGTCAAGATGAACTAATGAATTATCAGAATAATATTGGAAATTTAATATCAAATACTGAATATTTATCAACAAGTAGTAAACGTTCAACTGCTGATAAGTATCTAACAAAATTATATAAAGAAGAAGGTTTTATACGTGTTCTCATTGAATATACAGTGGATTTAAATGTTGTTCAGAATATTATTATTGCTGATGTTGAAAAATATTCACCATTTCTTGATGACGGCCAATTTATCATTGATACTGGTAAGAGAAAAACAATAAATATCTTTTTCATATTTCTAATAGTATAAACATACCTAGAAAAAATTTAAGATAATATAAGTAAATAATGATTTCTATTACTAGAAATAAAGTGTATAATTAATAATTTTGAAATTTACTTATTGTTGTATCCACTACTGATGCCCATTCTAAAAAAAGTCTAGTGGACATCTTTCAAATAACTTTTGATAGGAGCAAGATAGAGAGCTACCCCATGTAAATATTTTTTGCCTCAAAACACGTCTCCAGTGAAACATTCGAAGCGTTTGAACGCGTTTCATAAAAAATCTAAAGATTTTGAAAAATATATTCGAATCCATCTCACATTCGAATTGAGTCACCATCATCAACATTTTTCGATGGTCTTAGCCTACCCTGGGAAATGGATTGAATTTTACCTTAAGCGATGACGATCAGATTTGAACAGAAGAACCAGTGATCAGAAGTCGTTCATATACACCACTGAGCCAGACTAGCTCGAAATCTTTTCTTACTTAAAATAAAATATATTTGAATGCGAATTTCATTGGTTAAGTACTTTATTTAAGTAAGATGTACTTTTTTCGAAGTTAAGAGATTTAACATATAATATGATTTTTTATTTAGCTTTTTAAATAATTTTATTAGTTTTTAATAAAATAATATCTTTTTTCATTGTCTACTACATGCAATTAATATTATGTTATTTTTTCATTTTTTCGGTCACGTGATAAATAATTTTATCAAAGGATTTAACGAATAGATAATTTTTCATAAAATCTTTTAGCAGGATAGTATGATGAAAAGTTATTAATATTATTTAAATAGTAGTATTTAATATAGTTTGGTGAAAGAGTTATGCATAGCTGAAAATTAGTACAATATTGTTTTATTGCTATTCATGGAAACTTTACAGAAATATGGATCATTTGCTGTATGTTTAATTGAACTTTTGACTATTTTAAAGTCATCTTGACTTTCTTTATTAAGAAGTCTAATAAAGTTTAGATGAGTAAAATCTCATCCGATTTACAAAAACTAAACGCGTACCAACGCGTCTGAAAAATTATTTGAAACGCATTTAAACGCAAATAGTAAACAAGATGCGTTTAAACGTGTTAAACGTTTTTCAGAAACGTGTTGAGACGCGGTTAATATTTTTTCTGATTGCGTTTAAACACATTGTATAGAAAAACTGCATCCAGACACGTTTCCAAGTTTGTTCTCACCGCATCTCAATGCGTTCCATATTGAAACTGTGTTTGATTGCATCGTGAAATGATTTTTAATCGATTGTGAACGCGTTTTATTGGGAAACCGCGTTTCAACGCATCGACTGTGCGTTTCGTACTTACATGGGCGGATATCACCATTAGAAAGAAAAGATCAAGACGTATTGAAATGTATGATATCGGTTTTTCCAGAAGATTTTTTAAAGTTTTCTTTATCAATTTTTCAAAAATGTCAATTTTTTTCACGGAAATTAATAGAAATTACAGCTTTAGAATATTCACTTTCATACTTATAACTTCTGAATGAATGGATCTGAACATCTCAGTCTTGTACATAGTATTTAGAACTTCTATTAGTGATTCAAATGTACACGAGGTTATTGAGAAATCATTTTCATCACCTTACAAAATATATTCCTTTCCAGAAATGTCGTTTTAAGTCGTTGAAAAAACGATGTCAGTTTATCTTATAGTATTCATTTCGATTTATCTCTCTCTCCGTTTTCTAATGGCGAAAGCCACAGCTCTCTCTCTATCTTACTCTTATCAAAAGTTACTCGAAAAATATTCACCCACCATTTTTTCTTCTAAAATATCTAAATAACTCTTCATCATATAAGTAAGCAATTTGATAGTTATTGATATTTTTTCTATTGCTTAGAATAAGAGATTGTTTTGTTTTGTAATTATCTATTCTTAGGAGCATTATTTCAAATTAATTCATGTAAATATAGTACTGAAGAAGATCTATGGCATATAGAACTCAATGCAACTGATAAAGGTGCTGAAGTGATTACTCAATATTTGGAATTTCTAGCTGAATCTATGAGTAAATCAAATAAAATATTAGTGTTTGGTAATTTATTTATTGAAATGGGTAATTACGTTCAAGCTGAACGATATTTTGATACAATTCTCGGTGAATTACGTCTAAATGATGATGAAATCGCTGGCATATATTTTTATTTTGGTCGTTTAAATCGTATGAAAGGTGATTTAAAACGTGCAATAGTTTGTTTCAATCGTGCATATAATTTACTTATAAATGCTGGGCCAAAACGTATAGCAAGTGCTGGAAAAGCTATGAATAGACTTGGAGCTGTTTATAGTGAACAAGGTGAACAAACAAAAGCTAATGAATGTTTCGAACGTGCTATGCGTTTATATAAAAACAGTTCAGAGAAAGATCATGTTGATGTTGCTGGTTTATTAATCAATTTAGGTATTATGGAGTATAAACGAGAAAATGTATGAGAAAAGTTTCATTAAAATATTATTTATTTTTTAAAAATCTTTTAATTTAGTTTAAACAAGCATTGAATAAATATCAAACAGCGATGAAAATTTATGAAAGTTCCCTTCCATCATTCCATCCTAATCTAGTAATAGCAAGAATTAATATAGGTAATGTTCATTTGGCAAATAAAAATTATCATATGGCTCTTAAAGTATATGAAACAGCATTGAAAATGCTGGAGACAACATTACCAGCTACTCATATGTATATTTGGCGAACATTACATAATTTATCAATTCTTCATGCACGTCAAGAAAATATGGATGAAGCAAATAAATATTTAGAACGTGCACAAAACATAGTGGATCAAGTATTCCCTTTGAAACATATAGTTTTGACATTAAATGATAAAACAAACGATTTTTATATCAACTAAGAATACAATTATATTTATAATGGACATTAAACAAAGATTCTCTTTTTGTAATTTAGATATGGGCATAATCAACTGCTCGGAGGTTCCATCAATGTTTTTTTTCTATTGTAAGGATAAAACATAGTGTTGTTCGGATCATTTTAGGGTTATCTATGTTCCTCTTTCATATGATTCGAACATTAGTATGTTTTATCCTTACAATAGAAAAAAACATTGATGGAGCCTCCAAGCAGGTGATCGCGCTCATATGAATAGTTTTTTAATTTGGTTTTTATGTTTTATAAAAATAAAATAATGTATCATAGTGAAAAATCATTTGAATCAAGGTTCTTGGCCTAGGTATCACGCAATACTAATTTTCATAGTAGTAAACTTGAAAAACAATATGATCTGACAAGCTGAAGGTTTTGATTATCAACTTTAGTCGTTTAAAATTATAAAAGTCTTATAGATTGAAAGAACGATCGAATGAAGAAAGTAAGAAGATAACTATAAATGTTTTATTTTAACAGAAATATTGAAAATAATGCTATTTTTTTGGGGGCAACAATTTAAATAAAGACATGTCAACTAGTGACAATTGCTTTTTATTCGCTTTTGTTTCATCTATTTTAATAGAAATGAATAGAAATGTTCTATGATCTGTTTGTTCATTAAAATTATTATTGTATTCTATCTAGCGAATATATTGTTTGTACAAACATGAAAAACATCAATACAATAATATTGATAATAATTTATCATCACCTGTTCTCTTCTAGTGCTCTATTTTTGTATTTCCAGCCGAGTTGAACACAAAATACCGATTGTTTTGAGAGAACTTATATTTATAAAATTATAGGAATGTACTCAGTCATGTTGATACCCCAAGATACAGAATAAGAAATGATAGTGTCCTAATAAATAATATACAATGAATTTTATAGATTAAAAAGTTTCAAAAAACACATCTTATTTCTATATGAAAGAAAAAAACTAGATTTTCTCATTAAATTAGTTGTTTTCATTTATTTCTACTATCTCACATATTTCGAATTATATTCAATAGATGCAACATGGAAAACTGAATGGAATAAATGTATTTGGAAACAAATGATCCTGTGGTAATAAACACAACTGGGCATCTCTACAGGATTTAATCCATTTGAAAAATCAGAAACATCTGTTAGCCTGATTTGACCTGTAGACCAGGCCGAAAAAAATAGCCTGTTGGCAGTTCCAATTTGAATGTAATAATACTTATTTGTTTATTATTTTACAATGATAATTATTTATAATAAACTTCGGACAATTCTCAATGACAAAAATAAGATTTCAGTTTACATTAATCTTCACAAACAATACCATCATATGACATATAGAAGGGAAAAATCTAGTCGAACATCTCCTTCAATAGAACCTAAAGATAAACTCTTCTATCTCTATTTACTATAACTTCATTCTGTTGCGAGCAATGTTTGGCATGAGTGATGCTAACAACCATCATTCTTCATAGAATATATACATATAATTTTTCAGCTGTATAGATTCTATCATGATTAGATATCACAGGTTGGAAGATAATAATTTTGAGAATATGCTTATCAATAAATAGAATTACAAATTTATGTCTGTTAAATAAATAGCAAAGAAAAATGAGATAAACATTGGAAGAAAGTTTTTCCCATGCCGACATAATAAGTGATAGAACTATTTTTCTGTTAATATTTTCACAGTTCGTTTCAAGAACAATGGTAAATAATCAAGATATATAAAAATTTCAATTCTGATATTTGATATATTAGTTGTTCAAACATAAATAAGATAATAATGGTTTTTTTAATTCCAAATAAAATTAACTGCTGAATCATTTTATTTTAAATATTTTCTGGAGCAAAAAACTACAATATCTTCTGATATATTTATAGATGTGATTCAAATAATGAATGAAAAATAGCGATATCTATCAATTTAGTCATCTAATTCGTTGTTATCATCACAACCAATTAAAATAAGAACAATGATCGGTCGGTGTGTAGATATTCGTTGTATCATCATTACAAATATGTATTCTAGATTTTTTTTTAAAATTTTGTATGTCATGTTGAACAAAACTATACAGAAATGATTTAATTCTCTTTAATCATCGATATTTTATCAAAAAAAAATCTTTATTTTATTCGAATAAAAATCCGACTGCTATAGATAAAAATTTTTTGCATTATACTTTATAGAAATAGTATG
>JAJEKB010020966.1:284442-325763 GCA_022393335.1 Macrotrachela quadricornifera | reverse complement strand
CCGCCGCCGCTGTACAACATTGGAATCTCAAAGCTGCGCCGCCGAGCGTTTTTAAAAAATTTTAAAAAATTGACGCCGCCGCCGATTAGCCTGTCGACTTACACCTCTATTCGTGTGATGCTGCGTCCAATAATAGTCCTGTAATTCCATCAAAACAAATGAGTTTTCGATCGGATTTGTTTTGTTTAGATCAGCAATGATTGCTCTTATCTATCTAACTGCAAAAGTAAAAATCGATTACATTTTTTTCTTTCTTCTTTAGGCACATTATCGTAAATGAAAGTCTTCGATTTTTGAAACTTTATTCTCGAGTGCATTCGAAAATACCAAACACAAATTGAGGTTCTTGATTGAAGATGTGAAATAAAAATTTTCGGTAGAATTTTGTAGAGAATTTCATGAGACTCCTATTCAGAAAAAGGATTCGTTTTAGGGAACTTAAAGAACAGGAATTCATGAAAAAAATAAGAGTATCGAATTTATTGTTAATATTTCTTTTTTGTGAGATATATTTCTATGCTTATAACTTTCTTACTATATAAATCATAGAGCCAAGTTTTAATATAAAAAACTAAATAATAAAAATCGAGTTAGAACTTTTGAGCTACTCGTGATAAATTGTTAATTGCTTTTGGATTCATATGAATATAATAAGAATAATTTAAAATAATATTATTGAACATCTTCTTGTCATTTTCATCCTTTTTTTTGTTTTACTTTGATAAAAAAAAAAATATATATAAATAAATTGTTCTTCTTTCTATACGTTGTTTATTATATATAATTATATTTGTATAATTAATTTTTTGCTGCAATCATATAATGCATTGTAAAAAAATCATTTTGAATATAAAATAATTTAGTTAATGCAATTAAAGTTTCTTTCTTAATATTATTATCAATTTCTTCATTATTCATAACAGCATCAAGAAAATTTTGTTCAAGATAACCAAGTAAAGCATTTATATGAATATAATCAACATTAATTGAACGTGAATCTTCTAGATTTGTATGCATTCTAGCTATACTTGATAAATATTCAAGAAATGCATCATTCCATACAGGTTGTCGTAATATTCGATCTAAATATTTTCGTATACTATGTATACGAAATAACATTTGTTCAGATTGTAATGTTAATTGATTTTCATCTGTTGTTATAGTACCTTTAAAACCTTGAAAAGGTTTAAGAAAATAATTTTTTGTTATATCATATTCTAATAATTTTTGATAAATAGTATCAGCCACGGAATGAATAAATGGATGAGCAAATTTAGCAAATCTATTCAATGCAGCTATATCATTTGTAGTAAAATTAAGAAATTTTGATAGATATTCAAAACGATAACGAAGATTAGTATCTAATAGAGTTTTGTCGATGTGTTCTGCCATAGAAATAAATGATTATAGAAGATAATTTTCTTTTTTTGTTTCTATTGTAGAAATGTACGTAATCGATCTTTTTATATTTACTATCAGACACGTCATCTGTTTGTTTCTTTCTTCTTCTTTTTTGTTTTTTCATAAAAATCAGCAAACAAAGAATAAAATATGAACTACACGAGAGAACTAATTGCACTATTGATTAAAAAAAAAAGCAAGAGGGAGAATCTAAAAGCCATTTGTTTTGTTATTGATGCATGATCACTTCTTTTTTTTTTTTACTTGTATATTTCTTTATATGTGAAAAACTTTTTTCAATAAAATAAAACATATTCTTATACAAAAATTATAAAATTTTGCTTCGATGAAAAGATATTTTTAGTATAATCAGGATAATATTAAAATCTCATTTATATAAATATTACAATATACAAATTTATTTAATATAAAATTTTAGTTTTAATAATGATAATAAATTTTTTTTTTCATACATTCATTATCACTCTTTGCATATAGACATTAACCATAAGAAATCTATCAGATAATGAAATTTCAATATAAAGAACACAATACTTGGATTGATCGTTAAAAAGTAATATAATTATCATAATAGCTTTCATTTCTTTGATATGCACATCTGCATTTTTTCTTTATAGAAACTTCAAAAATAATATAAATCTGATTCTTTTTTCATTGTTTGTTCTTTTAGAAAAACAGATAAATTATTACATTAGAGATCAAATTACAATAAATTCTACAAGGATTTACAGATATTTAAAATTGAAGAAAAATTAAAAAAATCCGACCGATGAAATATTGCTTGGCACATAAAATTCATTTTTGAATCAAAACCAATCATATTCAATTTAAATAAAAAGTTGGAAAACATACAAGATATTTAACTTTGATACGCGTATATTTGGGTGAAAATTAAATTGAATATCATTAGAATCTGAGCGTACTCCAGATTGACAACAAGTGTTCATATATATATATTGAGATAGTTTATCACATAAACACTGAGCATATATAGAGAGGCGTAATTTGATCGAATTGAAATGAAACGTATTCAATTAAAATATCATATATTCGTCATGTTCCATACTCTTTTATAAAATTGAACGAATTCTTATGCATTAAATTCTTCTAAATGTATATTCTATAACAAAATATATTATATCTCAATTTTCTTTTTTCTGTCTATTTTAAAATGAATTTTTGTAAAGAAAAGATAATGGATTACTATTGTATTAATTAATGTTTATTTCATTATATGCGTATTTTGTGCTAGACGTTATAGTGAAACAAACAAGTCAAATATCAAAGTTTCTATCGAAGAATATCTATTTAGTAACTTGTTTTCTAGAAAAGATAAAGATTAATTCATTTTTCTCCTAAAATCTTAACACTCTTATGTGTTAATCTTAAAAGAAAAATACTGAATATGTACTGATGATTGGTTTATCGACAAGAAATCTTTGATCATATTTTAATTTTAATTTTTGTGATGATCCGTAGATAAATGATTAAAGTGATTGGTTCAAAACTAACGAAACATGTTGAATTTTTCATAAGTAGAAGTGATTAATAAATATCTATCTATTTGTCTATGAATGTATTATGAACTAAGACTTTTTCAAACGATACAATTTAGAAAATTGGATAATAAATTGAGAATGAATAGATTCATCATTATGTAAATATTCATTAGTATATAAGACATATCATACTCGAATCATTCGACTTATGTCATGAATATGTTAGTTCTGTAGAATTGGAATGATCATTTAATTACGTTTTTACGATGCATAAATAAGCAAAAAAATATAGTGTGGATGCTCATTATAACTTGTGTAAAATGTTCGCAGCATCATTAAGACTATTCATTCTTACGAGAGATATTCTACAGCTATGTCTGGATTAGTCCACAACGTGTATGATCCTCAAGATATCTAGTCTGCTTTGTCTGATCATCCTATTCAGATTAGTCTCCAAAGCAAGGATACAAAAAAAGACGAAGAAAGCTGAATTCAAACATTTGATTAAGTCATATTCAGTATCCGACAGGTAAGTGGATGATTATAGGCTATGATCTAATCCCAGACGAACATCAGATTATATTAGTCTAAATGACGGAGTGCTATTTGTTTATTTGATATTATTATGACTCATTCATTATTGTTTACATTGACAAGATTTATAACATTTGACGATTTTAATTCATTTTATGTGATAATTTCTATCTACAAAATGAATTGAAATAAAAAATACTTTCAGCTTAATATTATATCTATGAACTATTTTTTTATTTATTTATTCATCAATTTTAAAATCTTGCTTTTTCTTGCCTATGTTAATGACCACATCAACTTAGTTATTAAATCAGTTTAGTTATTGAAACATTCTGATAAAGTTTTTATTCTTGTTTATTATGAATTTAGAATTGTTATCTCATCGAATTCAAAACGCAAAAAATTAGTTTCTATTTCAATACTTTATTAAAGTCAAAAGAGTGAAAAATCGATACATTCACTTTTTCGAACTTAAAAAATCGAAGATGTAACTGTTCACTCAGCCACAATACTAACCTATAAAGATGAACAATTACTGACTACTACAATACTACAGGATGTTGGTTTCTGTAAAGAATCTGTTTTTCAAAAACAATTTTTCTATAACTGAAACTAAATTCAGCAATTACTAATTAAATAAGATCTGAAACTGAAGCAAATAAATATATTTAATGATCAATATGTACACTCTGTTCGTTTTTTACTGACAATACGTATTAAAGATAGCTTTCCCTCTTTTATTGCAAATTGAAAAAACAAACTAGAAGAGATGACAATCCTCATTGGTCTCCTTTTTTTTTTCTTCTTACAGTTGCTATACCATATACACGTCTTTAATAAACGTTGGTTTTTATTATCTATCTTCAACGTTTGCTATATTGATCATCTTCTATTTGTTATGCTCTGAGAAAGAACAATAATAGGAATAAATAAGTTAGAATACACAATGAGAATTGATTTATTCATCCTCCATTCTTTCTTTTTTTCCTCTTTTCTCTTGCTGTTAATGGAAAAAGATTGTGAACACTATTGAATGTACTTATCAAGTCTATGGTCGTGTCTTCTTCGAAAAAATCACTAAATTTACATCACTTCACATACATCATTATATATGAAAACTAAAAGAAAAGAAAAAAAAGCCGACATTCTTATATCCAAACATAAAACATCGGAATGGATCGAATGTTTATGAGTTCTATCGATTTTCTCGATTATTAACACACATAATACTCATTCTTCTATGATAACTAAAATGTTTTTTCTTGTATAAATAAAAGAAAAACGTTAAGCACAATAATCTTAATTAATATACGCTCTAATATCTTCCTAAAAAAAACCGATTACAAAAAAGAAAATACCTGCTTGAATATATATCTTTATATAATGTTAGATGCTAATAAAGTTTATTTATCATCAGGAAATTTATCGAATAAATCTCTAAGTTTATCAATTGGAGCAGTAAGAAGGCCAATAACTGTTGCAAAAGGTGGTTTATGAGGTGCATTTGGATGAGATCTATTTCAATTAAATAAATAAATAGAATTAGAAAAAAGAGACAAAATTAAATAAAATAATATAGATTGTAGGAACGAACATTTTTGTTCGTTCATGTCTTATAACATTTTCAAGTTTTGGATAATCATTTTCTTCTTCACTATATATTAAAAAATAAATAATAATTAAAATATAAGAAAGAAAAAGAATAAATTTATTTTCGTATCCTTTTACATATGATGTTAAAAATTGTACAAGTTTATCAAATGTTATGCGATAAATTGGATCAGATACTGATATATTTTCCAAATTATTTGAAAGTTCTTTAATCTATTTTTAAATAAAAATAAACATAAAATTGAATAAATGAAAAAATTACGATCTTGATGAGCAATTTGTTTTCCTTCATTACCTAAATATTTTTCAAAAGCTGGATAAACAATCATTTCTTCAGTAACACTATGTCGAGCTAAACACCATCGAAATTCATTAGCCCAACGTTTTTGTTCATCAAGATTTCCTTTTGCCAATACATAATTCTAATAGATGAAAAATTAATATAAATTTCATTAAAAAAAGAGTTTATTTAAAAAGTTTAACCTTATATGCTTGCATTACATCAGTATGATCAGTTTTTACTAAGGCAGAAATTGTTGCAGCTGACGACATTTGAATACAGTTAATATTAAAATGAAATAATAGTTCAAATAAAGAATAAGTCCAGAGAAAGATACTAGATTTTGTTATTTCTGGCAGTCAGTATAGGTATATATATGATCGAGGAGATATATTTCTTGCGCTCGTTTTGCATGTGAAGAGATCAGAGGAACATGTGAGATCATTAAGGACGTTTTTATATCTAGGAGTAAAAAAATAGATATGAGTTACGTAATAATGAATTCTATCTTATGAAAAATTAATTAAATAATTTTTATTCTTTTAAATAAATGTTTTATTTCATTGTTTGGATAATGAAAAATCGAATTATAAAAAATGGTTTGTTTTAGGCAACATAATTGATACGAAATTTCGTGCTCTTAAATTATTTCCGTTGAAATATTAAATTTTTTATGGATTTTTTTTGCAAAAAGCCTTGGACTTCTTCCCGAAAAAGGTCTTAATGAGACTAACGGGTGTTCCATTATGTGAATGGTCGGTTTTTGTATTTCTTTATTTCACTATTATATACATTTATTTAAAAAAAAAAGGAAAATAACCCATAAGATGCAGCATCTTTTATAGTTGCACTTTTTATTTTCAAAAATGGACAAAACTTTGAGCGATCAAATTTTGATTGTACGCAAATTAATTGCAGAGAATTTTGGTTCGTTTCAAAATAATTAAAATAACCTATTTTATGTAAATTGTATTCTCTCTTCTTGTATTATTTCAAATACGATGAGGAGTAACACGAGAATGTAGTGTTACATTTTACAGAAATTTTTCATCCTAAGAAATAAAAATAATCAATGAAATAAAATTTGTTTTCAATATGAAACTTTCATTTCTGAATAATTTCGAACCTTTAATTTTGCTTAGTTCATATTTTAATTATAATTTATCATACTGATGAGTATTATTTATAAAAATGTTGAGTTTGTTCTATCGATAGAGAGTTGAAAATTAATTTATATTTAGAAGAGATCGTTTAGTTCTCATGAATGAAACTAGAGCGATGATTGAAACATTTTTTCTATATGATTGTCAGATAAAAACGAATAAAAACATGTCTCATATGAAAAGATTATTTTCGTTTTTTCGAGAGTAAGATACTATTGCTATTGAAGCAATTGGTAAAGTTTTCACATTAGTCATCTTTTGGATTATATGAAGTTGAGTCTAATAGTAACATGTGAACATTGTATTAACTTGTCATGATACGCAAGACAAAGATTATTTTACCAATGATTTTCTTTTCTATGAATATTTTTCTTCTTATTCAAGATTACAAAAATAACTTAATATTGATACAAAAGTGTTGTTAAATTATATTTTTTGTTAATGTTAAATGTACGAGTATATCTATTAGTCTTAAATTGAATATAACATCTGTGTATTCGTTCAAAAGTTAAATTTTTCTATATTGTTTATACTTGATTAAATTAAATTAAATTAAAATCAGTAAAATTTGATTTTTTATCTCTTGTAATTAAGGTACTAATCGATAATTCGACAAGAATCAAATAGAGAAATAATACAATTAGGACAAAGTGGTTTTACACCTTCTATTTTCAATCTATTATAAGTTAAATTTAACAATGATTAGAACAATGTCTATCATTAATTGGTTAGAATCTGTCAACTGATTAGAAAAGATGCATTTATTTTAATTTTATTCCATCTCTCTCTCAGGTTGATAATGATCTTCCTCCATATTTCTCTCTTTGATTTAAATATAAAATTAGTTATTTTGTTTTTTATGTAAAAAAAAACAAGTAAGATCTTGATACTAATTTTTCAAATTAAACTTTTTTTTACAATACAATTAAATTTGAATTGTAAAAAATTTTGCTTAAAAATTGTAATAATATATTTTCTATTGAGATATATCTCAATGTGCATCAATGGTTCTTTCTGACTCTGCAATAACAATAAATTCGTACTGAGTAATCTCTTGTGAGCGAGCAAGTGTTGTTGTATGAAGGAAGTCAATACATTCTCTTTTTTTTCTCTTTATTCTTTTGCCTTTGCATATTCGTTTAACATTATCTTGGTTAGATAGACAAGTATAAATAGACGGTACTCTATAAGGGAGAAGTATTATTTATTATTACATAACATTTCTTATTGTGAAAGTTAAACTTTTCAATTATAAATCAAATTCTATGTGGTCAGCATCGGTTACATCACAGAATTCAAACCAATCATCCGCTTTAAAAGGAATGAGTGGAACGGGTACTACTGGTCAATCAGGTGATGCAGGTATTCGTACGACTCAAGGTGATGAAGGATCAACAAAATCTGGTTTAAGTGGTGGTACTAGTGGAAGACCCAGTAATATTGGTGGTGGTCCAAGTAAGTATTCCAACATATTTATTGTTCATTGAGATCAATTCGTCCTTCTATCTTGTAGAAGATAATAAAAACATTTCCTTACTAGATAGAAGTTCTACAGAAAAACTACTATTTTTTTAAGGTACCGGTGGTGTCGAATCGGCAACTGCAGGCAAGAACTCAATCGGCTCGAATTCAACCGGTCCCAACAATCGCAATAATCAATAATGATTATTATCACTACAAATTAACCTATACACAAAATTTTCCTGTATTTTTCTCAAAACATTCTTGCACAAAGCTTTTCCAAACCACATTACGTTTTTCTTTCAGTACTCCTTATTTTGCCTTGTATATATAAACTTGAATCCTGATAGTTTGTTCAGATCAAATAAATATACATCAATATATATATATGCTAGTCTTATCAAGAGAACTCAGTGCAAAAATTCTTATTAATTGCTTCACATTGACTTGGTAAACAACTTAAGTAATATTTGTTTTGAATATATACTGCTTGTAGATAATTAAAATTATTGTTATTTTTTTCATAATCTTCACTCTTTTATAAGTCTTTAACAATAGACGATAATATATATAAATAATAGATTCATATAATGATATAAAATATTTTTCTAAGTATCTGTAATTATTAATTCATCAGATAGTAAAAACCCTCCAACAAAAATACAATACTGAGCCTTTCAAGCCTATACATTTCGCCGCCTATGGTATTATAACATAGATATATGTCAGAATATCTATCTGAATGTGTAAAGTGCTTAATATAACAAATCCTGGTAATAAAAAATAGCAATATTTAGTCTAAAATGAAGTGAGACTAAGCTTCATGGATCTCATAGGCTCCGTCACTAATGAATTATATGATCATTAACAAAAATGTTTTCCAATTGTATGCTTCAATATTCATATAAAATTGTAACATATTTAATTATAAATGAATGTGCACATTTAATATTTGATTATATAAGTAGCGACGGAGCCTGTCAGACACATGAGGTTTAACCTCATTTAAATTATGATCATAAACTGTGAGATGTGTAGACTCGAATCTCACCTCATTTTGAAACATTCCACCATGCCTAATATAATTCATCAGTATATTTAAATAAAATTTTATATTATTTCAAAAAGAGGATTTATTCGTACATGTTAACCTATCATGATTATCGATTATTATTTTTCATTTAGTTACAAAAAAATAATGAATACGTTTGATAAATAAATAGACTATAGACAAGAGGAAAAGGGCTGATTTAAATCAAAATAAAATCATTCTAAATTATAAATTGCCATTTCCGCCTTGACCATAGAGCAATAAAATTTAAAAAGTCAATAATTACACTTGAAGTTTGAACTACTCACATCTTATGATACGTAATGTTCCATTTATAAAAAGAAAATCAATTAAATTTTCAAGATATTTAAATTCATTCTTTTATACATCTTTATTATTTTATTATTTACTACATAAGATGGAGCAAAAGTTCTATCCATGGCGTTGAAAAGACCGCATCGAATAAGATGATCTATACAGAAATGAGAAACCAAATATCTCATGTTGTAGAACTATTTAATACGAATTGAATGGTATATAGTAGATTCAATTAGAATAATATTTAATGAATATTAATCTTTGACATTAATCGAAAATATTTTACAGATAGTTTTTCTCACATATGGTCTTGAAGAGTTTTTGATGGGCTACAAACTCATACAGACAGTATCTCCCGTCATTTTGTAGATGGATGCGGGTATGTTTGTGTAGTTGTCTATCAGTTGATTGACTCTGATTCATTTTAAATATTATAAAAATCAAATATACTATGTACCATTTGATGCATCTGAAAAAGCTCTACAATATAGAACATTTAGTTTCTCATTTTTTAACAGATTACCTTATCCAACGCGGCCCTTTAAGCACCGTGACTAGAAATTTTCGTCTACGCTAAGTATTTCTTAGTGGTAAAAATATCATCATGTTTGATCAAGAGATGATAGAGAAATCCAAATGTTTTAAAGTATATTGACATTTTTAGTGCACTCCATGTTGACAAATATTAAATTATACAATAGTTTCATTTAAATTAATCCCACTCTAGCACTAATAAAACTAAAGATTGCATACAATTCTTATTGGTAAAACTGGTTAATCATTCGGCTAATAGTAGTTAATTGCAGTTTTTTGTTTCTTGATATTTTTTTAACTATTAAAAAAAACATCAAATTTGCGTCAAAGCTGTTTTTCCCTATATTTTTAAATGCACTCAAAACATGGAAATTAACCACATCCGGTATTTACCTTTATTTTACGAGTTTGAATATCAATTAAAAATAATGCCATAAAATAATTATTAGTTAGAAAATCAACCAATACAGAACATTTCAGTGCCATTTAACATAATATACTGTAATAGATTATTCTTAGTTTACATACTAAATTCTTGTAAATTTAAAGTTCGAAATGTTCTGTTATTTACAAGGACAAAATTACTAAAAGTGCATTATATAACAAAAGAATATTTTTTTAAGAGCACTTTTATTGAATTTATAGATAATTATCATTTTCAATTTATATTTATATGAATGAAAAACTCAATGTCCTATTTATGTCATACTACTGTCACTTTCACAATCAAATTATCTTCTTTTTTTTTTTTTTTGAAAATGTCGAATTAAATAATAATTGAAAGAAAACTATACAAATAAATATTTAGAATATTTTATCATAGCATTATAAAAATTCTCATATACACCTAATATTAAAATGAATACTTTATTTATTAATACAGTCTTATTGTTAGTAATTATTGTATCACGATATAGTATTGTCAATTGCACATCAAATTTTTATATTAGTCATGTAAAACGAATATCATCAGTTCAATTTCGTCCTCCAATAGTTGAACATTATCTTCTTACTATAATTACTAAATCAATAATACATTGTATAGCAGTTTGTAATAAACATGATTTATGTCGTACTTGTGAATATGATAGTTCAACAAAAGATTGTAATCTATATGAATCACTTGGATCAACTGGTACACTTATTTCATCAACAATTACAAGAAGTGTTCTTATTTTAAATTATTGTCTTGAAAAATCAGTAAATTATGATCTTTCAAGTGTTTATTCAGAACCTGATTATCTTTGTACACCATTGATGCCAATGAAACCTTTTACTGTTTATCAAGCATTTCAACAATTAATTCTAGAAAATAAATATGTACTTCTTCCATTAGCAGAACGAATTGTTTATATGTCATCGAATGGTTTTTATACATCATCTAATGATGGTGCTGCTATTCGACACTATAGTTATAATGGACAATTAATTCAAGCATATGCATATGGATATTCATTATCTTGTATAAATTATGGCTTAACTACAAAAACATTCATAATCTGTCCATATACAATTCCACGTGTTGAAACACAATTATTCGATTCAAGTACTGGTACAACAACAAAATTAAAGAATATTTCAACTATTGGAAATCCATTCTATTCTTATTATGATATTGATCGTCTCTATATAAGTTATCGTTCATCTGCAAGTGCATTAACAATACATTTACTTAATGGAACACGAATTTTTACTGCTGATTCACGAAGTAGTGGTCCTTATACTCCATTTACCTTATGGCAATCACAAATAATTCTTGGTACAGGACATTCTATTTATCTCTTTAATCTTAATGGAACATATCAATCAACATGGTCATTTAATTTTTCAAGTTTATTAGTATCTATAGGATTTATTCAACATGATTATGCTGGTCGTCGATATTTTGCTGATTCAAATTCAGATTCAAATGCACGAGGAATATATATTTACAATCAAGATTCAACATTCTATACAGTATTAAATCGTGCATGTGTATGGTCATGTGCAATTAAAATAACAAAACGTAATATAACTTTAGTATCTTTAAAAAGTCCAACTTCATTATTATATTATTATAATTTTTAATTTAACTAAATTAACTTCTTTTTAATAAAGTACATATGATGCGTTTGGAGAATATCTCCGGAAACTCGATTAAATGCTAAGAGAGCAAAACGTAGACAAAGGGCATCTCTCTCGCTGAAGATGCTACGGAAAGAGGAACATACGCAAAAGTGCGGACAGTGAGCATGTGCCTTGAGGGCTTGTAGTAGGTACAGGAGGGGGACGGGTTGTAGAAGGTATAGGAGATATAGGCGATATACTTCCTATATCTCCTATGTTTTGCTTTCTTAGCATTTAATCGAGTTTCTGGCGATATTCTCTAAACGTATCCAATCTATTTGAACGATAATATTTCATATATTGTGCATAAATGGCGACAAAATTTTTCTTGACTAAATGATCCAATCTAATACAATAATAAAATGATTCATTAAAGGTTGTCTATTTCCAATCACCTTTCAAAAGTGCATCATCATCGACATGACTAATTTTAACTTAGGCATTATTACGATAATTGCTAGTATGAAAACGAAAAAAGTTAAAAATAAACGTATTACATGTGAATGATTTCGGAGTTTGATAAATTTGTTTATTTTTTGTGATAATATTGATTTAAAATCGTAAAAATAAAATATATTCGTTAAACTTTCACATATAACAGTTTCAATTAATTAATCATTTATTCATAAACTAATAAATATTTTGTTCGAAAATCGATCGATTTTTTTGTAAAATAACCCAAGTTACATTTAAGAAAAATTTTTGAATGAAATCCTTCTCTAATTAATCTTATCCAATGAAAATATTATTCGTTATATTTTATAAATATACCATGTGATTTTTTTTTTCTCTCACAATTATTGTGATCAATCAAGCGTATCAGATAAATATATATATTTAACATTCATCAATAAACGAATCGATACATTTTAAAGTCATTCCTTTCGTACCATGTCCCTTTTAAAATCGCTTAAACGAAAAGACAAAAATAAAATAGAAGGTTTGGGTGACGGTGGTGGTAATGATGATAGACAACAAGAAGATATTGATGATAATGGAATAAAATTAATTTATTTTGCATCAACAACACAAGATCAAAATACGATTGATACTCTTCGAAAATCGTATAAAAATATTCAAGTAAGTTCATAAATTATTTTTAAACATTTGACAATTTCAGTATTTATTTTAAAGACATTCTCTGATGAAAATCAATGTTTGGAATATATAAAATCTCGAACAGATAAAGTATTATTAATAATTAATGATCAACCATCAACAACTTTTATTGAATCAATTGAACCATTAAAACAAATTGATTCTGTATTTTTTTCTTCTCCATCATCTGATACAATTACAACAATTCGTAATAACGAACATACTTATATACATCATTTATGTGAAAATTATACTGAACTTGAAAATGCAATAAATAAATCTTACGAAGAACTTAATAAACAAACAGCTATATTGGATATGTACAATAAAGAAGAAAAATTAATATATTATCTTCCAAAAGATCAAATTTCATTTGCATATTTTCAATCGTGTAAACTTGCTTTGAAAAATATATCGAAACTACATGGGGCAAAACAATTAATGATAAAACTCTGTCAATGTTATTATCGAGGAAATCTAACTGAATTAACAAATATCGATGAATTTGATAAAACATATAAATCGTGTGATGCTATAGCATGGTTTATAAAAGACACATGTCTTTACAAGTAAGTTAATAAAATGAAAAGAAAAATAACAATATATAAATAAAATAATTGAAATTTTTTAGATTAATTAATAAAACTCTTCGAACAGGAAATTTTGCACTTTTATTTTCACTTAATTTTTATATAACAGATTTAAGTGAACAACTTGAATTAGAATGTAAAAAACTCAAAGCAAAACAAAAAGATATTTTAAAACTTTATCGTTCTACAATATCAAATCAAGATAAACTAATAAATTATCAAAATAATATTGGAAATTTAATATCAAATACTGAATATTTATCAACAACTAGTAAACGTTCAATTGCTGATGATTGTCTAACTAAATTATTTAAACAAGAAGGTTTTATACGTGTTTTAATTGAATATACAGTGGATTTAAATGTTGTTCAGAATATTAATATTGCTGATATTCAAGAATATTCACCATTTCCTGATGAAGCTGAATTTATCATTGATATTGGTAAGAGAAAAACAATAAATATCTTTATTATATTTCTAATAATATAAAATAATGATATACATAGAATAGATTGAAAAATTTCAGATTAGTATCAATATACAATTATTCTTGTTATTAAAAGTAAGGTGTTCATAGTGTATGAAAATTAGAATCTATCGGGTTTGAAAAGTATTCTTAATTAGAAAAAATAATTGATGCAATAATTTATAGTTTTCAATTTCTTTCGATTTTTCTTCGTTGTATTCGAAAAATCTTTTCATTTTTATAAAAAGATTTTTATATTTATCATTAAAATTGATCATTTTCGTGATAAGAGATTATTTTTAAACTATCTATTTTTAGGTGCATCATTTGAAATTATTTCATGTGAATATAATACCGAAGAAGATTTTTGGCATATAAAACTTAATGCAACTAATAAAGCTGATAACTTAGCTGATCAATATATTCAATTTCAAAAAGAAAAAATGAGTGAATCAAATAAAATATTGTACTTTGGGAATTTACTTATTGAAATGGGTGAATATACTCAAGCTGAACAATATCTTGATACAATTCTTAGTGAATTCAATCCAAATAATGATGAAATTGCTGGTATATTTTTTTATTTTGGTCGTGTACATCGTATGAATGGTGATTTAATGCGTGCAATAGCTAATTTCCATCGTGCATATAGTTTATTTATAGAAGCTCAACCAAAACGTACAGCAAGTGCTGGAAAAGCTATGAATGGACTCGGAGTTACTTATTATGAGAAAGGTCAACAAACAAAGGCTGAAGAATGCTTTCAACAAGCTATGAATTTATATGAAAAAACTAAAGAGAAAAATCATATTGATGTTGCTGATTTATTAGTCAATTTAGGTATTATTGAATATAATCGACGAAATGTAAGAGAAAAGTTTTGTAAAAAAAAATTATTTTTCATAAATCTTTTCATTTAGTTTGAACAAGCAATAAATAAATATCAACAAGCAAAGAAAATTTATGATAGTTTTCTTCCATCATTTCATCCATATCAAGCATTATTAAAAGCTAATATGGGTAATGTTCATTTAGCAATGGAAAATTATAAAACGGCTCTTGAAGAATATGAAACAGTATTGAAATTACAACAAACATTATTACCAGCTAATCATATATATATTTCTCAAATATTACATAATTTAGCAATTCTTCAATCACGTCAAGGAAATATCGATGAGGCAAATAAATATTTAGAACGTGCACAAGAAATAATTAATCAAATGTCTCCTTCAAAACATCCAATTATAACATTGGATGATAAAATAATAGATTTTCCTATCGGCTAACAATACAATTATATTTATACTAGACATTAAATAAAGATTTTTTTAAAATATCTTGTAGTTTTTAATTTAGTTTTCATCTTTTATTAAAATAAAAGAATTTATTACTATGAAAAATCATTTGAATATAATATCCTGTTAAATAATATACAATGCAATAGACAATTGTTGACATCAGTTATAATAAGATTTTTTTTTCAACCAGAAACTATAATCAAAACTCATGAGATGTAAAACAAAAACTTTAAAAATTTATTGAACATTGATCAAACAAATTCGCATGTTTTTTCTTTTCAATCAATCTCAATTAGTTTTGAAATCTGTATTTTTTATAAAATTAAGCCTAAGAATAGATTAAAAACGTACCTTTAAAATTGAACAAAATCGATATAAAGAGTTACTCGCATTTTGATGCTTTCTTCAATAGAATTACTTAACCAAACATTATTTAATATTAGTTTTGATAAATATACTGGATATAGCATTATGTTGATGATTTTTTCTGTCAAATAAATAATAGTATTAGATGAGTATGAACTTAACAGTGATCATTAAGCAATTTTGTACGTTATAAATATAATATCTCTCTTTATTTCAATATTTCATCTATAATAAATTTCAAACAATTTTCAATTATGAAAACAAGGTTTTAGATAACATAAATCTACACCTTCTCATTACTCATAAAAGGGAGCAAAAGGCAAACTCTACTACATCTATTTACTATAATTCCATTCCGTTTTGAGCAATCCTTAGTGCGAATGAAGCTAATGATCAGCACTCTCCATAGAGTATAAACATCTTTCACTCTATTTTTCTATATTATTTGACCATTATTCAATTGATATCATAATAAATAAAATTTCGATAAGATTTGTTTCTACCGCATGCGCGTACTGGTAACATTAACTCTCCTATGTGTTTTTGAAGTAACTTTCGATGAAAAAAAGATAAAGAAGTACGATTTTCATCGTTAGAAAGAGAAAATAAAGACTCATGGAAATGTATATTACTAATTTTTCTAACATGATTTTTTAAGCTTTTTTGATTCAATTTCCTAACATTAGAAAAAATTCTTTTTATGTGAAAAAAAATTGATGGAAAATCGTAGTAAAGTTTCGTCTACAATAGTAATAAACTGAAAACCTTACCAAAAAAACAGGTTAGAAAAATCGGCGTTAAAAAGTTGGATGAGTCTTCATCTCCGCTTTCTAATGGTGAAAATCGCAGTTTTTTTTTCTTATTTCTATCAAAAATTATTCGAAGAATACTTACGAGCATTTATCTTTACGTTAGCAGCAGATATGCGACAAAAACAGTTCTTATTTTCTGCGGAATATGCGTGTTTCTTTGAACTTTTACATCTTACAAAGAATATATTCTTTTGAGTCGAGATTTCCAGGACATCCTATTTATAAATAGATCTATCTGTGAATAAAATTTCATATTGAAATGTCATCATTCGATGTTTTGATGTATACTATACCATAAGCTAAAATCTTACTAAAATGCTTATAACTCTGAACAAAGAGTCTAAAGGTATTTATTCTTTTAAAATTTTTCAAAGCTTACCGAGGTCAACCAAATCCATAGAGATCGAATCCAAAACTGATTAGACAATTGAAAACATTTCTTCGTTAGCTTTATGGACATTAGTCAAAACTAGAGATTAAACCGACTGACACTAATGCATTTCTACTACTTACTTTTTCCTTTTATCTTGATGAATATATTATTTATAAGATATTCAGTTAGAGTGAACAAAATAACAATGAAGATTTAATCAATTGGAAAAAATACAGTAAATCATATCTTACAATGATAAATTAGTTTTTATTTATTAGCAATTAAACTCTTATCATATTTCAACTTCTGAACAATCTTTATAAATCAATTTTTCTGTGACTATAACCTGAATAATTTTACCGTTGTAGCAAATTATCATATTTATTTAATGTCTTGAAATTTCTTTCTGAGATCAATGGTAATTATGTTCACTTGAGTATTGAAATGAAGAAACGAATTGTGAATTTTTATTCTTAATTAAAGTGAGTAATATTTTATAGACTAATTTAATACTAAAATCAAAGAAAGTGAAACAAAAAAAAATTATTTATTGATTAAAATTCTTTCATTAGTTCGGATAACTTAATAATATCATTAATATTATTCAATGCTGTTTCGAGTTCTTGTATATATTTTTGATAGACTTTTTTTCCACGAATGTTGAATTTCTTTTGAAAGATTTTAGTAATACATGATTTAAATAAATTTTGATTCGTCAGACATAAAAATGCAACAACTTCCTTTTCATTGCATACACGAGCTATATTTTTAAGAAAATCTGCTATTGATCGATGAGAACTAAATAACATTGCAACAAATGGATCAGATTCATTGGTATTTTCTAAATCTTTGCTAGATTGAATTGAAGATGAAAAATTAAGTTTTAATGCTTGTGGACATGTTTTAGCAACATCAGGACGAATAGGTGAACCAAGACAAGCAGCAAAAGTTGCATCGAATGGATCATCCGAGAAATTACTAGCAAGAAGTGAAAGAGCTTTTGAATATTTTTTACCTGAACAGCATTTAGTCAAAATTCGACATTTTATATTTGGTTTTTCTCAAATATTTTTTGAAGCAGCAATGCAAAATTGTTCAAAAGATACACTTAATCGTTTAGCATCTGCAGCAACAAATGGTGGCACCGAAGATGGAGCTCCATCGATAGAACTACCAAAGATAATGAGAGATAGAATAATAAGAGTGTAATACATTGTATTGATATAATATGTGTTTGTTTTTTTAATGAAAGAGAAGGTAGTGAATATATAAATTTTGTGAATCGCAACTTACAGTGAATCATAAATTGAATTTAGATGAAATGTTTTATCGTATGTCATTATAAAGATAAAGAGAAGATCAAATTCTAATGTAAAAAATCCATGATATTTTACTTTTTAAACTAAGTAAAGAAAAAACAGATCATGTTTCATTATCATAAAATAATAGATATTAAAACTAGCAAAAACAACTGCAATTGACGCATGGAGAAATTTAAACCTATCCAATTTTGTTTTCAATAATTATATTATTAAAGGATATTTTAATAAAACGAAAAATTAATACATCAAAAACAAAGATTGATGATCATTGTTACTTATTCATCTAAATAATTAATACCAATTACTTGTATTTATGTAACATATTTAACTAACTAATTGGTAATCACAACTAGCTTCTCACCGTTTTACAGTCAAGATGATCGTAAATACACGCTTATATACGATCGTGGCTCATAAAGCTAGCTATTTTATGTAAAATGCTTAAAATACTTCCTTTTTTTTATAAATATTTTTGATTTAAGTTTTGTGCTGAGCTCGGAATGACTTTAGATCGTTTAGAAATAATTATTTTATTTATAGTGAACTTTAACTTTTGAGCTACAGTAATCAATTGAGAACAAGAAGATGAAATATTTCTTTTCCTCACTTGTATTGATAGGGTAGTAACCAAGTAATAATTTAGGAAGAGATACTGTCAAAAATAAAATGGCCAAAAGTAGCTGCACACGAACTGAATTATTTGTAGAAAAATAACATTTCATTAGACATGGGTCGATCAGAGGCTAATTTCTATGGTTTGTACTACTTTGATTTCTGATTTTAACAATTCATCTGTATTCTAAAATATCAAGACACTTAAGCTGACGTCATGAGTACTAGTGAACTGAAAGTAAATGTCTTTTGCCAACTTTTAAATAATCTAGTAACGAAAATAAATTTGATTTAATATAACATCTTCTTCCATGATGATGAGGAAATAAAAGGATACTGAAAAAAAACACATAAGGGAGCAAATGAAACTCCAGAGAAAAAAGAAAAGTCTGGACACACAGAGAAAGCGAAGTTCGAAAAGCAGTGGCACACCATTAGAATGCTTGAGTAAGACTCTATGTATTGAAAGTTTGAGTCGACGTCGGCAAGAATGTATGGTAAATAGCGAAAGATAAGTTATGTGTAAAGCTATGGTCGGCTTCTATCGGGTGGCCCATAAAGAATGATGGTCTCCGTATTTCATCAATATCTCGCTCAATTTTCATTGCTCAGCCTTCAATGTTTTTTTAAAAGATGCGCCATTCAATTCTTTACAAAACTGTAGGAAACGAAATTCTTCTGATAAATAGTGCAGAAATCATATCTAGTCAACATTACGATGCTCGCAAGGAGCCCAATTTCGAATCGCTGTTTTTTGTTTTACAATGTTGGGTTGCTCTTTGATCAGATTTTTGGAAAACTAAATACTTTATATAACACACTGTGAATGTAGCAGAACAAAACCTTTTCTTTGTCCGTCTCATATTTGTTTTGAAGATGATCAGCCATATTTTGATTCTTTTCGACAAAAAGAAATTTAATTTCGAACGATGCTTGTGTACCATTCTCATGATGTGACCTAGTCGACAAATAAGAATGTATGTTTCAGATGCATTTCTAAAAAAAAGAAAACAGAGGAAGTCTAATTAATACTCTTACACTATTTCATCATGTATTGTAATCGAGCTTAAGACTGGTTCGTAAATAAAAATATTGATTTTTGATAGTTTTATTTGATGGATTAGAATTTCCGGAGATTATATTGCTTCTTTCTAATGAAGAAAGCTTGTTAATACAGCATCAGATGAGTCCAAAATGTGAAATTCATGTATGGATTCGATGCTAATGAAGTAGGCAAGTGCGAATTTCGAATTTCGAGATCTTGTTCGAATTTGTTGAGGTACTGATTTATTTATTTTAATAATTATCTATTGCAAGCAATAATTCTTGAATAATAAGAAGTGATGTCTTCAATAGAGCCTTTCTATCAGGAGAAAATATCTACAAGAAGAGACAATACGTTCTCAGATACTAAATTACACTCATATTATTTGACATTTATCATTTGTTATTATCGATATGTATGTTTGTAAGCAGATACTCCATATTGCAGATTCTTAATAGTATAGATATTGTTGAATATATGTTTGAAGAACGATTATTTTTGTTTTTCCTTTACAATAGTTTATGTTGAAATAAATAAGTTAAATCATTAAAATCATTTGATAAACTAAAAATAACTCTTGCGAATAATTTTAAGGAGGATATTCTACACATAAGACAAAATTACTGGCATTTATATTAACCCTTTAAATACCATGACTTTGCCTATGGAAGAAGTTTCTATAACTTGTCATATTTTAGACACTCAGATTGAAGTATTAATATTTTTACCAGGATTTTTATAGAATCTTTAAAGCCATTTTTGGTTCATGCCTGTACTCCCATTAAGAATGTCAAAGAAGAATTTTGATCATTTCTATGGGAAGAAGTACGAACATGAGTGAAAATTTGATTTAAAGCTGTCACTAAATCAACTTTTGAAATATCATAAGAAACACTTCAACCTATATTCCAACACAAAAAAAAACGAAATATTTTGAGAATCGCAAAAATGAACTATCCGTTCTACTACAGTCATTTAAAGTCATGGCCAGTATTTTAGTAAAATCTCGAATATAATGTACTATAGATGTGTGTAATAAGGAAAGACTGTATTTCCTAGAATACATCGGTACTTCAAGGGTTAATAGTATTAGTGTAATATTAAGCTATGGTAATGGAACTTTTGCTAAGTCTATATTGTATTCAACTGATCCTAGCTCTTGTCCAACATCAATCGCCGTAGGAGATTTTAATAAGCATAATTATCTTGATATTACTACAGTAAACTATGATGGGAATAGTAGATGTATGTTTCTTGGATATGGAAATGGAAGTTTTGCAGAATAAATGACTTTTTCAGTTGGTATTGGTTTCTCTCCACGATATACTAGTATTGGTGATTTCGACAATGATAATTGTTTAGATTTTACTATTGTCGATAGTGGTAATGACCTTTTGGAGCATAAACAACATTTTCCGTTAGTAAAGACTCTCGTCCTTCCTCCCTAACTATAGAAGATTTTAACAATAACTCTATAACAGATATTGTTGTTGCAAATTCTAAGATTGATAACATTGCTGTATTTATTGAATCTGGCAATGAAAATTTTCCATCTTTTATATATTATTCCATAGGAACTAGTTCTCGACCCTTATCAGTCGCCGCAGGTGAATATTGTAATTAAAAATGACTCATAATATATGAGATGATTGACTTAGATTTCTAATGAAATAAAAAAAAAAGAATTCAAGAAATTTGCATATATTATTTGATCGGTTATAAAATCTAAATAAATTATTTCAAATTAGGAATGAGTAAATTATAATCAGCAAATTTTGTTCCATGTGTACTTTCTAACCACAATCGAATTCTTAAATTTTTAATTTCATTTTGTTGTTCAAGAGTTGAATTTAAATTAACTGAATTAAGATTATCTTTTGATGGAAAACAATGAAGACATTGTGTTTGAACAACAGTAACATTTGATGATGATGATGTATTTGTATATTGTTCAAAATAACACCAATTTCGATTTGAACGAAATTTTTTATAAAATAATTTTTTACCATTATCAGGACTTCGTTCAAAAAAATCAACTATTTCTTCTTCAGTATTATCAATTGGATTCCATTTTGTTTTAAATAGATGAGCAATTTGTATAGCTGTTTCTGATGGTGGTAAATTAACAATAGCAGATGAAATAATTTGATACATTAATTTTGTATCATTAATTGGTAATAATCGATGAGATGATTGTCGACTTTGAAATCTACTTATAGCACAACAATGAACATCACCACTAAAAAAAGTTATTCGAACTTTTTTCTTTTCAGATATTTGTTGAAAACGATTAAGTACACGATTTCGTTCATCAATATGAGCTCCATGAGTCCATTCATCAAGAAGATCATCATATAAATCAGGTAAACCAAAAACTGAATTTGTTTGTTTAACTAATGACATATTTCGAAATTTATTTGGAAGATTTTTTAAATGTTCAAATATTGATTCAGCAATACCAATTCGAATAAATGAAAATGGTACAGGAAATAAAACAATTAAATGTTCTATATTTTCAAGTTCATTTTCAAGTTTATTAAATATCATATTCCATGTATTTTCATGTTGAATTGTTTCAATATCACGTTCTGTTCGTCCATCAGCACCAATAATTGCTAAATTTCTACCACAACGAGCAAAAAAATTATATCCTTGATATCCAAACATATAATGTTCTCGAGCTTTTTCTAATGTTGTATGATGTTGAAAAAGAAGTCGCATTTTTTGTGCAACTAAAAATAATCCCATCATCATTGGACTATCATGAAGTAATGGAGGATATGTTCCAGCTCCATCAAATATATCATGATCATCCCACATCATTAAACTTGGTATTGATGATAATGCTTGTTTCATTTCAGGACGACGTTCCCAATTTTCAGCATAAGCATAAAAATAATATTGTTCAACTTGTTCTTTTAAATCATCACGAAAATCACATGTCCATTTATTATTCCATTCCATATTAACCCATATACGAAGATATGGAATATCTTGAAAAATAAAATCAATATAATTTTGATCACCACCCCATAATAATAAATGTAATGGTGTTTGTTCATGAATAGAAAGTAAATGATTCCATACATTTGAATATGTCATATGTGATGGTATATGTTTTGAAACAACAACACCAAAACCATTACATGATAAAAAGCCACCACGCCATTTTTGATCACAACGTGCAATTATAAATGAACCATCAGTTTTTTTATCATCCCAATCAATTTTCCAAATAATTTTATCATCACCTTCACCAGAACGTAATTCAATAAATATATTTAAACGATAAGCACGTAAATTAAATAGATTTTCATATAAAATTTCCCAATTATAATTTATTTTAACATCACAAATAAATTCAATTTTTGGTTGATTATATGATATATGTCGAAAAATTAATGCACTACCTATCCATAACATTTTTTTTAAATCAGTTGTAATAAATTGAAAATAAGGTCCTAAAAATGTTCCAGGTGGTTTAGGTGGATGATTTATTGTAGGTGATTCAATAGTAGCTTCAGAACATCGATTCATTTCAGGAATTTTAGATGTTGTTGCTTTTGGTTTTGGATAATCACCCATAAATTGTGGATTGATATTAACTGGATTTGGTGCATTAACATCGAAATCATCACTTTCATCGTTTATATCATCTTCAGTATTATTCCAATTTTTGTCTGCCATCTATTGATTTAGATTAAATAACTATTCAAAAAATAACTTTATCGATGAAAAGAAATGTTCAAAAGAATAGAAAAGAACTCGTTGTTAAGATGTATATACTCGTTTGATGAATAGATTCTTGTTGTTCTTCGTATAACGAGCGAGAGAAAAATGACTGTTATAGCAACGCAGTTTAGTTAAAGTGATATAACACACGTGGATAATATTCTCTATCGTTCTTTCACGCTTGTATATGACATATTAAGTAGTAGAAAATGAAGGAAAAGTCTTTAACTAGAAATATTTTTAATTTATCGTTAGTTATAATTTAGAGAAAGGTATGACAAAACGTCAGTTATCTCTCATAAAATATTACTTAGCGAATATTTCTTTTTTTTTTCACAAATAATGCCATAAAAATTATACATATGGCTTCTTTTTTTTTGATTAAAATTACATTTTTCATTTTTCTTGATTCCAAAATATTTAATTATAAAGTCATTATATACAAAAGAGAATAAGTACCATATTCACAGACCATCTGTGTGCAACTCATTTTTGATTTACAGATACATGCTTGACGTTTGTACTTTAATTTCAAAAATGCATCGGAAAGGTTCTCCATGCGCCACATATTGTAAAATAGTTTTTTTTCTTTCTTATCATCTATTTATTCGATTATGAAGAAAAATTCTATGAATAATTGTTGGAAAATAAATGATATGATTATAGTCAATGTCTCTTTTTTATTGAATACAGACAGACGAATGCGGTCATATTCTATTTAATAAAAAAAAAACGAAAGACAAAGCACTATGATAAAAGATGTCTATATATATAAAATCAGAGATTATATATTGCCGAAAGAAAATATAGATTACTTTATACATCAAATTCCATACCATATTTTTCAGATATTTATATATTGAATATGAATGATCCACAACGGTCTTTACCTGTGGTGGTTGTTTCATTTAATGAATTTAAGGATATTAGTCATGATTTTCATTTTGATATTGAGCAAGACAAAATTCTTGCTCAAAAAATGCAATATGTAAATAAAGCTGTTGATGAGGGTGGGGTGTTGGACAAATGATAGCTGGCTTAGTAGCATGGCCTTTATTAGCTAATTATTCGTGTACTAAAGATGATCTTTGTACAAATGCCAATAATTCTGGATGACGTTATACATTCTATACTATTGGATTATTTGTTTTAGTTCTTTCAGTTCTTCGAATATTAGTCATTCGATTGAAAGAATCTCCCAAATGGCTTCTTTCCCAAAATCAAGATGCAAAAGTAGTAAAAATTATACAGGATATCGCGCAAGCAGCAGGTAAAGAGAGTTCGGTTACACTTGAGCAGCTCGAGTCGATCGAGCCAGTAATTACAAGTGATAGTTTTAAGAAGTATAATCCAATGATTATTTTCTATCATATTAAAGGTAAATAAGAACATTTCACGGATATGTTTATTTTCTTTTATCTCATTCTCGTAGATCTTTTTCCAAATCGAAAGATGACTTATTCGACTACTCTCAATGTTTTCTCATGGAGTTTGATTGGTCTTGTTTATCCACTTTATATTGTCTTTCTACCATATTACTTACAATCTCGTGGAGCTAGTATGAGTGATGGTTCAACATATACGACTTATCGAAATTATGCTATTATTAATATCTGTGGTATTTTTGGTCCAATGATTGCTGGTGGTCTTGTAGAGATTCGATTTCTTGGTCGTCGATATACCATGGTAATTGGAGCTCTTCTAACAATGATTTTTCTCTTTACATACACAACAGTTCGTACAGCCGCTCAGAATTTAGTCTTTAATTGTATCATCAACATCTGTCTGAGTATATATTATGGTACTTTATATGCATATACTCCAGAAGTGCTTCCATCAGCTCATCGAGGTACAGGCAATGCTATAACAGTTGCATGTAACAGAGTAATGGGTATTGTTGCGGCTGTAATAGGAATGTGCTGCATGAATTGGTGGATTGGCAATATTTAGTTTTCTATTTCCATTTGAACCACAAGGACGAACAAGTGTTTGATGGATGATAAGTAGCCAAGCTACATCAGTGTGTCGTGTTAGTTTTTTTTCATATCAATTTTTTTTGATATTGATCATGTTTTTACACTAACAATTTTTTAAGTAATTATTTTTTTAATTTTTATGTATAAAATTATCTCAATCAATGTTCTTCTGCCTTATTCAAACCTTCTGGAGAAAATGCTATGTCATTTGTTACTGGCGCTTTGATTAATTAATTCTAAAGGTATGTCGAGATTGAATCTTGTCGAGTTTTTACATTTTTGGAATGTTTTCAAATTTGTAATTAATACTATTGTTAGTCAATATTCATAAAATATGCTTCAAAATTAGAAAAAGAGATGCAAACTGTTATTTGCCTCTTATCATGAATAAATATTATCAACGAAAAGTGATTTTCTATTGTGTATTGTGCTGTCACTATGAGAGAATCGAGTGAAACTATGTGTATGGTCACATAGTACTTAAAATATACGCCTCTTGGGATATTGTTAATGGTGAAGAGTATGTGTTTCTGCATAATAATGCCTTAAAAAATTAAAAAAACAAAAGAAAAAAATAGTATTTTCTTATCTTTGTGGCTGTTGGCTTGTTCTTTGTCTTCATTTCAATTTTTTTTTCTTCACGTCATAATGCTTCTTTTATCATTGATCCTGATAGTATTGTTTATTAATTTCAATACTATACAATGTGCTATGGATTCATGTCGTCAAACATTTGGTTCTTATAAATATGACTTAAATCGTTTAAGTGAATTTACTATATTTGGATTTGATGATCAATATGATTATGCTTTAACTCCATGTAATATTGTTCAACCAGATGCATGCCATGGTCATACTGTTCCAAATGAAATGAGTTGTCAATATAGTCGTACTTTTCAAATGTGGTCTACAATGTCATTTATTGATAGTAAATCACCTTGGCCACCTAATGCAAATGCAACATATACAGAAAATCCTGATGGACCAGGAACAGGTATTCTTATGACAACAAGCAATGGTGATCCATGTTTTGGTACTACGCGTTATATGAGAATTAAATTTATTTGTGATAAAACTGTTGAACGACCAACAAATATGACTATTGTAGAATGGACTCGATGTGATTTTCATATTGAAATACGAGCTATACAAGCTTGTCCTGTTGAATAAAACTAAACGATTACAGAAAGTTATTTTCTATTTGGAAAAACGAACTAAAAATTGCAAAGATTTTTTTATTGACATCATGATCTTAACTATTTTATATTGTACTAGATTGACAATTATTTTTCACTCAACATCAAATTCTTACAATTCAACCACATTAAAATTCAATAAACATTTTCATATCTATCGTACACTGAAACCGGTCATCGTATCTGTTCTCACTACTATCTAACTCTTTTACTAAAAGATCTTATGAAACATTACACGGTTTCAATTGACAAATATGCCTAGATAGAGATCCTTTAATTCAAAGGTATTTGAAATTTAGGTTTAAAAGTACATCAGAGAAAATTTTCTCCAATATTATAAGTAGCAGATATGCTGTTGTTCGAATTATATGTAAGAGAATGACAAGAAACGTCATAATCAGCTCGAACAACACTATGTTTTACCCTTATAATAGTGGACAAACTCTTTCCTGATTCATTCTCATTTCTAAATTTCAAATATCTTTGGATTAAAGGATCTCTGTCAAGGCATACCATCATCACATCATATTTTAAATTCGTTTATCAATACAGATCTTTCCATCGTGAGACAAGATGAAAAGTTTCTCTTAAACAATAAATTTACACCATTTCAAACTTAAATAAATCAAAGACCATAAAACTGAAGCTTTCGAACACGTGTCGTGTCTATCGTATGCTTAAAATTAGTGATATGAATATTTATCGCAGAACGAAAGAAGAATAAAACCTTTTTTAAAATTTATGTTATTTCACAATGTGGAGTACTTACACAAATATATGTAACACAGAAATATAAAATGTATTATTATAGATTGTTTTTCAACTCTTTCATTAAAAATTTTAATGTCCGTCAGAAAACGTCAAAAAAGAATTGAAAATGAAATGTAAGTTTTATAAATTATAATTATTCTTTTCTATATTTTTTTATTTAATTTTAAAACAAAACTTACAGTACAAAATTGGAACAACTTCCAGACGAATTAATATTGATGTGTTTGGCTTATTTAGATTTTTGTTCTTTATATAAAATATTTTATTGTTTAAATCAACGTTTTCAAAAATTTATTCAATATCAAACAAAAATTCACATTAATTTAAATTCAATTCCATCTCATAAATTTTTAACATTTTTTTTTGAAATAAATCAACATATGAAAACAAATCAAAATTATTCTCTATCAATTATAACGGATGATAAATCTAGACTTAATTTAATACTAGAAGATGATTTATTTAAAGATATATCCTCAAAATTAAAATCATTATCATTATCAATAATAGATGCTGAAACTATATATTCTATTATATTTAATAAAACAGTAAAATTGTATCAAAGATTAGAACGATTAAATTTAATGCATGAGATTAGCGAGAAATATTTAGAAAGCAATGACATAGAATGTCTGTTAAATCAATTATTTTTTGAGATATGAAATTATACTTTATGTATTTAGGTTTATGTAGCAGTTTGATATCATCAAAAATGAAATCATTAAAATATCTGAAGCTAAATTTTGAACCATATTGGTGTGGATGTGAACGTGGTTGGGATGCACGTTCAAGTTATGTTGATTTACAATTTAATCACTTAATAGTTGGAAATAAAGCATTATCGAATTTAGAAACTCTTATTATCGGAAGTAAATTATTTCTTTATCTACACATATGTCTCATTAATTTTAATAGATATTCCTAGTAATCGTAATAATGAGACAACAACAAAAATATGTTTTAAGACATTAAATGAAAAGTTATTACCTTGTCTACCAAAATTAATAAATTTAATGATAAATGCAATTTATTTTGATTTAAAACAAAATAAAATATATGTAAAAATTCTTTCTTTTCAAATTTTCTTCATTTTACGATAATTGTTTAAACTATTTATTTTAAATATTAACTTAATCTTTTGTTTGTTTTTTAATAATAGATACCACCATCAACTACAGAAATAAATCCAATTATTCCATTAAATTTAAAATTAATTAAAATATGGACTGATATGGATAGATATACGCCAGATGATACAAAAATAATTAAAAAATGTTTACGAAATTTTTTCCTCAATAACAATTCGTCTGATATTACAACGATTAAAGTATTCTATATTAATAATAAAAATGTTTTGAAAAAACGTTCGAGACTCAATTAATTTTTTCATGAAAATAAATTTGAACTTTTATTATTGATTAAGATAGCATATCAGTCGTATAATGCTACTTCAAAAATGTCTTATTTTATTATCTTTGTTTCGCAAACTGCAAGCCAGGCTAACATAAACTCTTGGCATTCATTCTCAACATTGCACTAAAAGTATAGACCATTGACAGAGAATCTTAGAGACTTAGATTAAACTAATACGCAGTAGGGAGCCAGACGAGTAGATGTGAAAATATTCTTTTTCACAATCTAACTGTTTGTGCAAATACATACAGATGTAATCTATTGTTTTCAAAAAAATCATTATGTCATTTCTGGTCCGTTCAGACTATTATTGCGGTGAAAAATTTCAACCTTCACGGTCGTCCAGAAAGTTCATGCAACTCTTCCAGTGTGAGACCACAATTTAACAAGTCTTGCATTTATTACATTTTATGACCTTCAATAGTCATCATATTATATCGATAATTTCCTAAAACTTTGTCTTTTAGGTATACCTGGATATGCTTTCGTATTATTTCTTATTTTAGAGTAAAGAACTTCAACAAAAAGGTACTCCACAGATTCTGAGTTACAAATGATCTCTAATAGTGCCCTGAAGCCGTCTCTCACAGTATATGATGGTCTCTAGATCGCGTTTCTCATTCCGTGATGCGACTTCCAAAGCGTGTCAATCATGGTCTATAATGGGTAATTAAATAATTAGGCCTTAGCTTATTAATCAATCAGTCATTAATTTAGATGTCCGTCACGGTCTGTAAGGGAGTCCAAATTTCTATTTCTGTTCACTTCAATGATCTCTTTTAGATCATGTTTCACAAAATATTGAAAAAAAATGTATGAAATGTAGAACTAGCTTATATAATTAAATTATATGACATATAAAAATGTTCGATTTCTATTGTTTTAACCTCTTGAGGACAGTTGAGTGATTTTTCACTCACCTATTCTTCGGTAAAGAAAAAAATGTTTAGTTTACATAAAACTATTAAACATGTAAAGTCATTAAAGTCATAAACAACTGCATTTGTCATCTCATACTTTATTCTTTCTCTCTTTCTCTTGTATAAATTTTCAAATATTCTTAGTTCTTGCTACTAAGATATAATGATCTCATAATTTCTCTCTTCTCCTCTGATCTTTTATTTTTCAAGAATATTCTCATTCTCTACTGCATATATATATATATCCCCGTTCTCATTGACGGATGGACATTGTTCTTAATTTTGGAAAAGATCTATTGTTCTTCCTTCGCTAGGAAATGAAAGAATGTCGTAATTTTTAGACACAAGTGAAAGCAATTATCACATAAATGCTCTACCTTTTTATATTCGAGATTGTTAAGCAAATCTTGTTTATTTTTTCATTCTGAAAGAAATAAAACTACTTGTACTCTTATTCCATTATATTCTGTTTATAATTAAAACCAAAATAAATCGAAAAACAAAATGATTAAAGAAATTCGTTTTCAATAGGTTAAAATAAGATATTAATGAAAGTTTGGATAGGGTTATAAGATATATATGAAAATAAACTACATTACACCCAATTTGATTGATATGACATACTTAAAAAATATTAAATTTTATTTCTATTTTTCATGTTGGAATTATGAATCTTATAAAGAAATATTTTATTTTACAGATGTTAGATTTTCTCATCGACTCTCGTTTGATTTTTTTTTTTATTCTTGTTAGAAGAGTAACTTTGTTTTGGTTGTTAATATGCAGCATAGTTAATTTTCTCTTTTAAACGCATTAAACTAATACTTTTTGAGATATGAATCCATCTAATCAGAGTCAATATTTCAACGGTGGTCAATATTTTAAAAATAGTAATGAAACGTTTGAATGGTGATCATGTAAATGTTTACCATGTTTTAAAGGAGCATTATGTGAAATACGATATAATTATATTCGATATTCTTGGACATCATTAATATCTGTTGATATTCAACATTCTAAATCAAATAATGAAATTTTTATTTTACCATTAATTTATTTTATAATAACAACTATAATATATTTTGTTTAAATACATATTTAAGAAAACTATTACGTATAACAATATGTGGAATATATTTAATTAATTATTCATTATACAGTTTATTATCGATGACACTACGAGAAATAACAATAATTAATACAATTATAATAAATAAAAATAATTTTTTTGTCTAATATTACCAGCACTTTCATCAACAATTATATCATTAAGTTTATGGACAAATTCATTTATTGCCGTTGAACATATGTTAATTGAACGTTTTAATTATAGTTTATATCGAACATGAAAATATTCATTTATTTTTTCAATTATATTATTAAATTTAATCTTTTTAACACATATAACAGAATTTAAACGACGTTAATTAAAATCGAATCCAATTTTATTAAATATATATAGATGTACACGAGATGATTTTCAATGGTTCGAAAAAACATGGAAAATAATTGATAGAATATTAACACGAGAATATTTACATATTGGTGTACCATGTTTATTACATTTAATATCAACAATATTTATATTAAAACATATTGTAAAACATAAAATTTATATAGATGACATAGAAAATCAATTTTGGCAAATATTATTCTTACAATTAAAAAAACATAAAGAATTTTTAATTCCACCAATATGATTTATTTTATGTACATTACTACGTTTATTATTAGAATTAATTAAATCACAATATTGTCTTAAATTTAATATGAAATTTATTTTACGAATATATATTTTATTTCGTTATATTTATTATTTACCACAAACAATACCATTTTTTATTTATGTATATCCATCAAGAGTTTATATGAATCAATTTCGTCAAACGAAAATTGTTTTATATTTATTTAATAAAAATAAAACATATTTACCTCAAACAGATACTACTCGAAAAGAAAATGAAATAGTCGGTTTAGAACTTTTAGATTTACAAGAGAAATCATATAAACAAGCAGTTTGTATTGTAAAATCAACAGTTCCGACTTGGATTTAAGAAAAAATTTTTAAATCTATTAAGAATTATCATCATATACGTTAAGAAGTGTTTGAATTAACTGATACTATCGATCACTTTTGCGTGTTCTTCTCCTTCCATTGAATTATGTTTTCTCTTTCTAGAACTGAGTGTTTCAAACCTATATATAGTTGTTCATTTCTCATAATAAAACATATGTATATATTGCATACAATTATCTGTGGTTATTACTCAAGAAAAGCAATAAATTTGTCGAGAGGATTATTTTCACATATGCCCAAAGAATTTTTTTTACTGTATTTAAAGTGAGAGTGAGGATAAATTGGTAATTGGATATCTACATTCAGCTACATATTGTATAAATTTCAATGAAACATGACAATAATTATCTATTGTTAAAGTAAAAACTCGTTGCAAAAAAGATTTTTTTATGTATATTAGAAAACCTTTTTTTCCAATAACTTCAAAGTATTTCAATGATCTAGACGACTACTCTCATTAATTGAATTAATGCTTGTGAAAATCTCCAATCTGTTCAATGAATAATCCTAAAATAACTCATCGATTCGTTTTATCATCAAAACTTGCATATATACTCATTTTCTTTCTCTCGTATTGCTTTTTTTTGTGTTATTACACAATAAAATAGTGATTATTCTATTTTACGTTACTAATATAACAACAATAATATCATGCATTTCTTACAAAAATCTACTGTGAAATACGAAAAATATATGTTTTATATTCACTCTCACAATACTTATGGCATGCTATGTGATAGGCGAATAGAACAAGAATCTAATAACATCTTTACCTTTAACGCATTCATGGCGATTCAATTATCTTAAAAAATAACTTTCATAGATTTATTTTTGTGTACTTTCCATACTGATAAACACACTTATTCATCTTTTTAGTATATACCGCCAGTTCTTTTGGTTTTTTTTATTGTTTACATTATTTTACTGATAATCGTTTCTTACATGAAAGAGAATAATTACTCAAATTTGTTTTTCCCTGGCATTCTTTTTTGCAGCGTCATCTTTGCCTGTTTTCTCTCGAATTTATAAAAACAAATGAAAATTCTACGGTACAATATGTCACAATGTAGGTTTTTTTTCTTTCCTTTCTCTCTCGAGTATTTTCTAAATGTTTTCTCTTTTGATATTTGAAACTATACTAGTTAATAGTTGTCTGACACATACGGAAAACTATGCCGCAAGCGATATATCTGTCCTGCAGTTTTGTGAAAGTCTTGTGTGATCTTGACTCCTTGATATCCCATTTGAATAGTTGAAATTAAGTCAGAGATAACAATCCGTAAGTCATTCGAGGCGCAAAATTACTGATCACAAGCTTAAAGAAAAAGAAGGATTTGTTGGTGGTGTGCGAAGACACTATGTTGGCTGCTATGAGAAAATTAGACAACAACAATCAAGAGAGACAAGTGAACAGCAGCGAAGAGAATAAAAACGTTTTGTGCTCATTCTAATAAATACTTTTGTTTTGATTGTTTCAATGGGAAGCATTATTTAATATAATAAAGGATTCGAATATTGAATACGACGGAATGGATAAGGAAATATATATGATATCGACTACATAGAAAAAAAGAAGAAAAAGAAGCTGTTTTCAAATCTTGAAGAAAGCAATAGTTTGTTATATTTAAGAACGAACAAGATAAGTATAAATGTACAGGTAATGTTAATCGATCGAGCCGCGCTTTCGGAATATTCAATTGAAACCCTCTTTCCTTATGAGCCAATAGCATATGGACGCGGAATTTCGGTTCCGCTATTTCGGAAGTAAAGCGACACTCGATCTTTATTTTTGTTTTCTTCTTACGATACGCTTTTTCCATTATTTTTGACAGTTGAATAGGAAAGAATACAATATTATTTATGAGCAGCTTTAACCTTTGGAGAGCTAGAATAAATTTGAACAGCTTTGACTAAATCGTTTCCGTTATTCTAAAAATACTTTTAATATCATCTGCATTTAACGACTTTATTATCAAATATTATTTAAGCTTATATAAGAATGACTTGAGCTATATACTCCTTACTAATCTATTCAAGAACATAAAATAAAAGGATCAGTTAAACTTTAATTTTTATTATATAAAATAAGTATCATTTAGAGTTTTAAAATGATTTAATCGTTTGCTTTTTTGAAAGACAACTCGATGCTATAGTTGTTTTCTATTATCTCATTCATACAAATATATTCAAAAATAAATGTGCTAATATTATGTATTTCTTATATTGATAGTTTGAATTGTAAAAATAACTTCGACATAATTTTGATACTCTCCCTAATTTATTTATAAATTTTATTTAAAAATTTTGACATTTCGTCTTTCGAAGAAAATTTTGTCAAACATAAAATGAAACGAACACAGAAAAACAGAACAAACTAAACTCAGTCTGTTTCATTTTTCTATAAATGTTATGTTTTTCTGTGTTCGTTTCATTTTATGTTTGACAAAATCTTCTTCGAAAGACGAAACACCACAATATTGTAAATAAAATTTATAAATAAATTAGGAAGAGTATCAAAATTACATCAAAGTTATCTAGAACCTTTCTTTCCAAACAAGAATCGTAAAAATATTATATGTCTCAACTAGCGACAGGCCGAAACTCTTATGTAGAAAACAAAAAAAGGAAAAAGAGAAATTCTGACTAATATGAATTATGAAGTGCGCAATATTTGTCTGTTAAAAGCTTTTGCGTAGCTTAATTTTGTACATAAAGGATAAAAATGACGTAATTCTTTTGATATAATCGTCAACATAAGTATGTACATTATCTATTTCTGTCGTCATGACTAATTATACTGTAGTCACAGTTCAATAATCATATAATCGAAAGTTGGAAGTTTCTTTGTGATTTGCTACAAGCGCATGTGACATCGGAAGTAGAATACAAAAGTGCGCCATTATAGAGACTAGGAAAAAAAAGAATAAACAGCGTAATTGGATTTCTCGACTATGGTATAAATGAGTGAGCTTGTATCAACAAAGAGACATTCTATTGATAACAGTCCTAAACGGTATAAAAGAGAGGTTTAAACATTTTTCTTTCTCTCACGTCGATAGTCAAGACATTTGTCAGCATTGGTAAATGTGAGTAATGATAACCCATGTTAAGTTTTTCACAGAAAAGGCTGCACGAAAATGTTTGCTATTTTATTTCTCTATAGATACTGAACTATTCCAAGCTCAACCAGAACTGAGATAAAAAAAATTAGTACAGTCTGTTTAATGACAATACTGATGAGAGATGGGCAGGACACATTCGTCTCCATTACCCCATTTTGAGGCGGACATTCAAACAAGTGATGGCAAGAAATTTAAAGTATCATATGATGCTTTAGTTGACCATGTATTATTACTACGTCAAGTAATCAAGCATTCCAAAATATGGCAGCAAGAAAAAAAATTAAAGAGTTTTATTGAAGATTATTGTACACGTATGGCTCACCAAGCATTTACAACTAAAATTCAACAACAAAGCCTTCCATGGCAAATTGAATGGATCTGGCATGTTCATCGTCTGCATCCAATTACTTATAATTACGATTGCATTACACAACTACCAGATCATAAAGTAGTGGATAAAAAATACACAAGATTAATAATGATAAAACATCAACATTACCATTCGTTTGCCTCGTCCAACTCTATAAAAAGTCAATCTACGTTTGTTCTATCGCTCGATCTGGCAAGCGCCGTACTTCGTCAAATTGATTTTCTAGAAAAATTTCAGAAACATCATCTCTTTTCAATGAATTTGCATTTGATGAGCAGAGATTGGTTTGAAAAAATGATACAAAATTATATTTCATTTGTAAAGTTAGCAAACTACAAAGATATGATTGTACCAACGTTTGAAATTGATTTAATATGGCATACACATATGCGATTTCCCTCAAGTTATCAAGAAGCGTCAGTAGCCTTATGTGGTTATCTTCTTAATCATAATGATTCTATTGAACGTAGCATTCTAACCAATGCTTATCAGAAAACAGCAGATCGATGGAAGACAACTTATAATGTAGATTACGGCAAAAATATTGATAGAAATAATTTGAAGACATCAGAATATGTCAGTTCCTGTGCAATGATAGTGACACCAATTGTTATATATTCACCAGGTAGCTATGGAGGTGGAAGTGCATCTAGTGGTGGTGACGCTGGCTGTGATGGTGGTGGTGGTGCTGGCTGTGATGGAGGCGGTGACGCTGGCTGTGATGGTGGCGCTGACGCTGGTTGTGGTGGTTGTGGTGGCTGTGGTGGTTGTGGAGGTTGTGGAGGTTGTGGTGGCTGAGACTGATAAATTGTCTCAATTACTAACTAAAAGCAGAAACCAATTGTGTTTCAATAAAATTTTTTTAACTTATAGAGCTAAGATGTTCGTTGAATAGTCTTTCTGAAAGTAAAACTTTAAGATAATAATTGCATAAACCAGATGTTTGAAAATGATTTGATCTTGCTTTGACTGAATAATATGCGATTCATAATAAATTCAACATATACTGTTTTGCTGTTATCTCAGTTTGATTTTATTTCTTTAAGCGTTAATTTTCTGAAAGATCACTCGTGAGATGCGCTAGAAAGAAGCGGGTCATATATTCTTTTACGAAATGTCGAAACCAAAGCCAACTTTGTAAACTAGTTTGTGATAGTTCACTCTAAAAGATAGTCTCTATCGTGAAAAATCCGACATGTAGATCTATGCTGTAGAAATAATGACATTCTTCTATGTATGCACAGAATGACATAAGAAATTTGTTATTTTTCTGTTTAAATTGTTCGTTATATAGATGACTAACGATATATCAAAGACCAATTCGTACTGCTACTTATAGTAAACGAACTAATTTTTCTTTCGTTGGCATGTCAAATTCGAAGTTGAGCGCTAATCTTATATGATGAATAGTTGTCAGACTGAATGTAAATTTTTTTGAAGTCCAGCTTGATTAAGAAAAAAATTTTTTTTTATAGCATTTTAATTTATGAAGTAGATATATACAGTAAGTTGTTGTCGGCAGCAAAATAAATGATAAATTAAAAAAAACAAAATAACAACAGAAAATAATGAGGTAATAGCAACAAATATAGAATATCAATAGAAACTTGTATTCGAAATACAAAAGTAAGTTAGGTGGAATATTTTTCTGATATTTGATTATCTTCTTTCAGATAGCTTGAGTAAAGTTGTGCATTTATTATTGATTGATTCAAACAAACAAAACTGAATTGAATTCATTAGATTATCTTCTTTCGAGATTTACATAAATTAAACTAATACAATTTTATTAATAATTACAAATGTCTTAAAATCAGATGTGTGCACAATCAAGTTTGAAGTCACATGTTGTTGTGATGACATTAAATTTTACTATTGAACGGAAACTGTTGAAGAAAACGTTCTTTTTTACTCATAAATTTAACTACTAAATCCTCAAGATAACGTATGAATGTTTCATTATGCCTATGTTCGATATTGTGTGCAAGTTCATGACATGTTACTACAAAATAAAAATTAATAATATCATCTACAATTGAATCCGATGATGATGACGATGATGATGTAGTTTGTAGAAATTGTTTAAGATTATCAGCAAAAATTTGTTCAAAATAACGAAGATTGTAAAAAATAGAACCTCCTTGATTAAATGCAGTCACCGCTAAATAGAAAGGGAATTAAAAGCATGGATAGATCAAATGATCACCTAAACTTACGTCCTTTCGTATCACGAAAAAGGTGCATCACCTTGATATTACTATCAAAAACATTCATAGCAAGACCAAAAATTATCAGAGAGAGTTGTTGAGCTTGTTCAATCATTGTTGATGTGATAGTCATATTTTTTTCAATAAACAATGGAATTGAATTAAAAGCACGATTCGATCGCGTCAAATTGAAACCAAAGTTTGGATCACAAAACATAGTTGTTTGTATAGTCGTTTCCACAGTGAAACGTTCTCTTGAAATCAATGCCATTTGAGTGAAAGATTTTGTGTTTGCAAACGCATCATGTAATTTGTTGTTTTTCTCTTCTTGACCTTGACGAAAATCTCGCATTTCAGCAGCTCTATTGACATAATTATCAGAAGAATATTTGATCAATTAAAGTAAAAATTAAGCTAACACGCAAAGAAGAGAAAATCTTAATTCTCATTCTTTTGTAGAATTTGGCAAAAATACGTTTGACATATGTTTCATACGATTGCAATTATTACTCTATAACTTGATTAATGCCTTGCTTAACATATTATTTTAGTCTGTGAACAAAATAGATTTTTCACGATCATTCTTGCACTAAGAAGCAGTATAAAAAATCATTCGTACTGTTATTGATAAAATATTTTTTCTATCTCTTTCGCACAGAAACTTTCGTTGTGTTAGAAAATGACGTTCTATAATGACGAAACAGCTCAATGAACTTCATAAATATTTTCGATTTCTGAATATTCATTCTATTTTAACCATTTGGGGACGGTGGTACAACCCTTGTACCACCTAGAGAGGAAGAGGATGAGGATGTGTGTATTACAGATGTTGTTTTCGAAGAAAAAAAATATGTTCAACCAAAGGAGGAAAGTGTTTTTTAAGGAAGAAAACAGTGTATATATAGGAGAAAAGGAAAGAAAAAAAATGTGTTATATGATAACACTTTTGACACAACGCATTATACATTATGAATCAGAAGAAAAAGAAAAAATGTAATTTTACATCACATTTTTAACAAAACGCGAAAAAAGAAAGATGACTGGAGTTATCACTAACAATATTAGAGATGCCTTTTTTGATCTCGTATATATCTTTCTCGAATGTTTACTTTTCATTGTGTCATTGTATAATGACGTTATAACTTACTTACGCTTCTTCTAACGTGTCGAATGTTCTGTTTGCAAACTGGCATTTTAGCGTAAAAGACGAAAAAAGTTGTTTTTTTGAATATCATCAAGGTTTGGTGGGGATATTTTGATTGAGGCTCAATAAACCAATAGAAACAATCATTTTTCTTTCAGAAAAAAATCCCGTCCCCAAATGGTTAAGGTAACAATAATTGTATGTACTGGAAAATTTTTTGCGATTATTGAATGAATATTCTCTGCGAAACACTGCTTTTCCTATTAAATACATTTCGTGTCGTTTCATATACGTCTTTTTAAACATTTTGTCTGTCATATCAAAACTGCAGCATATCACAACGAAAATCTAGTTTAATCAGAATATGTATCATGAAATATTGGATGTACTGGAATAAACAGATAGTTTTTGTTTCAAATATATCAACAAAAAAAACAGGTTTTGAGTTGACATCATTTTTGATATAGGATTTAACAATAGGTTCAGTGTATAATTTTATACTATGTATTAGTCGATTGAGAAATTGATACGCATCAAAATGATATATAAACTTATAAGAGAATAATATAATGTAGAAAATTTTAAATAGATAAATATCTCGTTACTCTAATTTACTTTTCGTAAAATAAATTTTTGAAATTAAAAGGTATTTTTGAGAAAAATACAAAACATCTAGAGTTAAATATGTTTGATTATGTTGTATAGTGGAAAAAAATTCGTTTTTCAATAAAAAATCATATAAACCTTAATTTTACAAAAGTCTTTTGGAAATTAAAAAATTCAGTAAGATATGCTATGCACAAAAATATAACATATTTAACGCAATCGGTCCTATTCATGAGACTAGCTATATCTTAGTAAAAAAATACCTAGACGAACACTTTCTTTTTCTTCGATCAAGAGATTATGTGTAATATATATTTTAATACTTTCTCGGATATCTCTTGAACTATTTATAATATAGAATGATGTTTCACATTAAAACAATCAAGACAATAAAATTTGACATAATCAGAACAGAAAGTTTTTATTTCCTTTCCTATCGCATTATTTATATTTTGTAATTATTATTGCCTAATTTTCTCGTAACAATCAACACAAAGTCTTTTGACATCGCGGTTTGACCATTTCTTTTTCTTAAGCTTGTGATTAGCGAGTTTGCGTTTCAAATGGTTTGTTGATTTTTATCTTGTTGAAAAAGGAAACTTTTCATAACATATACCAAACTGAAAAGAGAAAACAACAAACTAGCATAGACAGAAAAGACCAACGAACACATTTGTTTAAAGACGAATGCATACGAAAAACAATCTGCTAGAATCGTTCTCTAATAAAATCGAATTGCGTCGAATGTGTTCATATTACATGATGACTAGTCAAAAGTTTTTAACGATTAGCATGTGTGGGAAACAGTTGATCCTGATCCATTAGAATCTGAAAGTTCGCTGCTTCTCTTCATACAGAAGACTAAAATTTTGAATTTAAAAGTATTTTTTTTAGATGCTTCTTTATTTGTGATGATAGAAAGAGTAGGCCAAGATTTTTAATATGACAATATATTAGGAAAATGCTCCCTGTAGTCCTTGATTATCTCTACAAAGCAACTTCATTATAATCGATATATTGAAAAAATTGTTATATAAATCAAAATCAAAAGCATGAAAATGTCAAAATTTCTTGAAAATCATAATGATCATTGTCAATGCTACGCCCAATACGACAACAATCGATGGTGATGTTGAAACACCGATGTTGCATTGAGATTTATTACAGCAACATACCCATGCTTTGTTTCCATTCATCATCTTCCACAAACATTCATCTGAATAACAGAGATCAGGCTGAGCAGCACCTCGCATGTAGATACCATTGGGCGAATTCGTACTGCTCATCTTCTGTAAAAAAATTCGTTAGTACAAATTGAATTTTTCATAGAAAATATCAAAAAAAGCAAAACTTACAGTACACCAACCCGTATAGGAAGGCACTATAGAAATATGCGCATTATTTGCATCGAATGGTCGCGGACAATTTGAACACTCAAAACAGGTATTAACAACAGGCTGGGATATCGTTGTTTGAGGATCTGTATTGCATAAACTTTCATTACAGCAACAGATATAGTATCTTATTCCCATAATTATTGTCCACGAGCATCCTTTGAAGAAACAGACACTGGAGTCAGCAGGTCCTTTATTGTACATAGCATCAAGTGAGGTTCCATTGCTCACCGTCTGCAAATAGACACATCATCCATGGAAAATGTTTAAATCGTAGAAAACTAAAAAATAAATAAACTTACAACGCACCAACCCGTAGTCGAGGAGACTATGGAAACGTTTGCACTGTTTGGATTGAATGGTGAAGCGCAATTTGAACATGCATAACAAAGATTACTGACGGGTCTAGGTGTCGTTGTTTGAACACCC
>JAJEKB010020966.1:267871-284432 GCA_022393335.1 Macrotrachela quadricornifera | reverse complement strand
CATAACAAAGATTACTGACGGGTCTAGGTGTCGTTGTTTGAACACCCGCATTACATAAATTTTAATTACAACAACAGACCCATGTATTGATTCCACTTATTGTTTGCCAGGAACATCCGTTTGTGTAGCAAAGATCAAACTGAGCAGCTCCTTCAGTATAGATTGCATCGGATGAATTTGAAGTGCTCATTGTCTACATATAGATATGTCGTATATGGGAAATGTTGAAATCATAGAACATTAAAAAATAAATAAACTTACAGCGCACCAACCTGTAATCGATTGGACTATGGAAACTTGCGCAGTATTTGGATTAAATGGTCTTGGACAATTTGAACAATAATAACAGGTCTTACGGATAGGACTGGATGTCGTTATTGTAACATCCGCATTGCATAAGTTTTGATTACAACAACAGATCCATGTATTAATTCCATTAACTAATTTCCACGCACATCCATTTGAGTAACAGAGACTGACTTGAGCAGGTCCTGCAGCGTAGACCCCATCGGGTGAACTTGAAGCGCTTACCTTCTGTAAATAAATGCATCATCCATTGGAAATATAGAAATGATAGAAAATCAAAAAAATTAATAAACTTACAGCACACCAACCTGTAACCGATTGGACTATGGAAACTTGCGCACTATTTGGATTGAATGGTCGTGGACAATTTGAACAAAAGTAACACATCGGAGTGATGGGTCTGACTGTCGTTGTTTGAATATTCGAGTTGCATAGATTTTGATTACAACAACAGACCCATTTAGTGATTCCATTTACTGTTTTCCAGGAACATCCCTTTGTGGAACAGAAACCAAACGCATCGGCGTCTCGACTGTCAGAATCGTAAGGTGTACTTGAGCGGCTCATCGTCTGTAAATTGATTCAAAGTTCATGAATAGTGCTCTCTGAATACCTGCTCTTCAACGATATCGAACAGAACTTTTATGAATGGCAAAAATAAATTATACGTTAATTATATTAATATATAAAAAACAGCAATCGAGTACTTAGTATCTTTCGAATCGTTTAAATAAACAACATATTATATACTTAAGAATAACATCAATAATAGAAAAATTGATCTAGTCATTAATTAAAACACGATATGTATTTCGATATACTAATATTTTATTCTAATAATTACCTATTGCAAATTTCGTACTTATAGGCTTGTTAATAGGTCGTTTTTCTCTTGTATCAAAATGATTAAAGAGATTAACTGATTCAAATTTTAATATTGTAAGTATGTAAGATTCTTTTGTCAATCTATAACACTTTTTCTCTATCGGTTAAGTTAAAATATTGAAAGACCCAAATCGTACTCATTTCTAGTCTCACGAAAACGTTCTTAAGTACTAAAGATTTTCTGTAAACTAGCCGTATAATAAATTGAAAAGTGTCCAACCATGAACAAGATGTTCTTAACAACAAAAAATGAATAAGAATGTGTCTATTTTTTTAGAGATTTATATTCTATATTGAATGATTTCTTATTTAACATTAAAAAAAATCTTAATCAGAAAATTCAAAACATACTTTTTGAGAAGTTTAAATACGCAGTTTTTGATATAAAAAAGTGAAAAATTTATAATTAACATGAAAAGTTATACCTAATAATATATTCATATCTGGTTAATTCGACAAAAATAATTTTCAAAAACTTTTTCAATCAAGTATCACAGTATAGTGGCAAGTCGTATAAATTTAAAATTAATATGCGATTATTTCAACATCTTTAAATCTTACATGGATTAATAATCAATTTATTTTCCGTTCAACATTTTAAAATTCTACAAAATTAAAAGAATACTTTAACTTACGACACACCAGCCTGTATTTGAAAGGACTTGTGTAACCGAAGAGTTGAATGAAGAAAAAGGTGATGAACAATTCGAACGATGATAGCAATAAATACTAGACTGTTTGGTAGACGAGATCGTCGTAGGATCACATTCAGTCATACCTAAGACATACATTTAGATGTAATTATACAAATATTTTATTGTTCTCCATTGATTCATACCGATACACATGACAAAAACAAATAAAATTCTACACAAGATATTCATTATAAAAATGTTTTTAAGCCAAAAAGAACTTTGTGAAAGAAATACTATTAAAAAATGAAATAACACTAGACAACTCTTTATATTAACTTACTATGGAGTTGCTATCTTGCACTGATAACACATATATGAGTTACTAAACAAAGATAATAGTTTTGTTTAATATTTACTATGTTACAAAACAAAATAATACCAACATATAATTTCTGAAGATGTAGGTACTGTGTGTTAGATACCTTCAAATAATTACTAAATCTTATCAAGCTTATATAAATAGAAAATGATTACTACGACATTACAGCACATGTAAGCCCGTTTATTTATATAATTCTATATCAAGTTTAAACTGTTAGATACAATTTTATTTCATTTATCTCACATGAAAATCAATAAATAAACTATTAATAATATTAAAAATAAAAAACATATGTTGTGATAATAACATTCTCAAAATACACTTTCTATCTGCAAGTTAGTGAAATAAATATTTTTACAATAAATTATTTTTATATTCATTGAATTTCAAATTTCTAATTTTGACTATTGATTTGACTACCGATTAAATATTAACGTATTTTGAAGTAATTAAACAACTTATTCTTGGAAATTATTTTAATGGGTGATTTTTTTCTTCTATATTTATCAAATATTCATAATTAATTGAATCGTTGTAATTCTACTCAGTATTGTTCATATTAAAACTCAAAAGAAGAATGAATTGTATCAAAAATTAAAAATCTTTTGATATATGTTCTAAAATGAAAATCATATTTCCAACCTATTTCTGAATATTATTTCTAGTATGTTCAAACTTGAATTTTCTTACTGTTGATTTTTATTTTATGTTCATCGCTAAAAGCAATCTCGACTGTTCCACATATAACAATGATATAATTGATCAATCAGTAGATGTTAATGAGTACTTTATTAAAAAGAATCTGCTTTTACATTAGGATTATGTATCGCCTAATACATGATGAATCGTAAAAAGCTTGAGAAATCACAAAGTACAATTTATTGTAGATATATATATATATATATTATTTTCAAAATAAATAAGATTCTGATCAACTGAATTTTGTCGATTTACAAAAAAATTCATTTTGTTTTTTCGTATAAACCAGAGATTCTTTTTCTTTTATTTCATGTATGAAATAAATTATTCTTTATAAAATATAGAACTTCATATAGAAGTCATTTTCCATTTTTCTAAGTTATATAATGTTTTGAATTCACTGGAAAATTTCAGGTAACCAATCATGAATCATCAGACAGTAAATGAAAGAAAGCAATATCTAGTGATTAGTTGACTATTAAATAAAATATTCTTTTATTTGATAGTTTCCTCTATATTATATCATGAACAAGTATAGATTAAGATTGTTGTAGTATAATCTAACTGATTACACTTACAAAAGCAATTTTATTGCTTCGAGTTTAAAACATCTTTACAATGAGGAAAATGATAATAAGCAAGAACAAATAGAATGAATAAAATGATGTCGTCAATGAATTTTCCATTCTAGTAAAACTGATATTCCATATAGCTTGCTTAGGCAAAGTTTTATCGTTGCCTGGCCATGGTGGCATTATAATTGCTACTGTTACGAGAGATTTTTATTCAATTGTATGAAATTGAAATTATGTACCAACTGATATAATAATACATAACTTCAGTATCCACTATTACAATTTCTTCTCTCTCATTCTGTTCACACCAGAATTCACCATGACCTGATAGAAAATATCATATTTTATAAACAATTCGATGTTCAATAACATTTGATATCATGTCAGGAAGAAGTTCAAGTTGTGCCGCGTATTACCATCAATTATTGTTTATAAATTTCGAAGTAATAAATCATTTGGTGCAACAATATCAAGATTAATATATAAACATTGAATTTGAAATAGAGAAATAAAATATGTTTGATTAATAAATATTGAAGTTTGTACCGTAAATGGTATCAATGATGATTCTATTTTAAAATTTATTTTGTATAAACTTAACAAAATATGAAGAGAAAAGAAATGGATCGATGAATGTTAAGCACGGGAATATTAAGCACGGAATGTTAAGCACGGAACGTTCAGCACATGGAATAATCAGCACAATAATATTTCTGCATGTAGAAAAATTAGACTACATATAATTTTTTGAATATTTATGAACAAAAATTTAGACATATAAATAACAACATACAAAAAACAAATAGAATTACAATGAAATATTGTAAGCAATTGAATTTATTTGAACAAAAATATCTGCATGTAGGTGAGAGATAAGATTTAATAAACGTTGATCAAATCGTATATTTTTGTTTCGTTGTACCATTATTGGAGATTGTTGCCATATTTAAGAATAGATATGTTTAAAGAGAAAAGTGTTCTGTTATGAATTGAGTCAAGAAGATATTCTTTTTTATGAATTTAATAAGTAATTGGATCACTTTAAGTCTACTAATTACTGTTTGTGATCCAACTTTATAACTGATTACAATTCCCTATCTCACTGCTTTTATCTAATAGGCTCATAATTAACGCTGATTTTCTACGTGCTGAATAATCATTGTGCTGATTATTCCTTGCGCTGAACATTCTCGTGCTTAACATTCCGTGCTTAACATTCCGCGCTTAACATTCCCATGCTTAACATTCCGGTTCCCTAATATATGTAGGATACAAACTATAATAGAGTACCTATATTCTGGAAAAATCACCAAAAAGCGAAAATCAGATATTTACTATTGAATTTTTGATTTAACGGATAGGCGACGATGCGGTCGAATGATGGATTCGACTTCCTTTTAAGACCTCTTCAAGACTGATTTGTAGTCAACTTATTTCGATTTTTTATGTTGTTTTCCTGTAGAAAAAGAAAAATGAGATATGAGGCTTTCTGGTGCTCCACAGCTGATTAGAGTGGTTCGAAGAAAAAAAAGAGTAAAGGATTCTTATGTGCTTTTATAAGAAATTTGGCAGTGCCGAATCGTAAAAGTTGGTAGAAAGCCGCATTTTTATGCACGGCAAAGTTTTTATGAAAATCGATCGGAATCTGTCAATATTTTTTTCTGTTTGAAAGAGCATTGTGAGATGCGTAGCTCTACAATGCCTCTTATCTTATTTTTCTCTTTTTCCACAGAAAAAGACATAAGATGTATAATTCGGTTTGTGATATAAATTCACTCCCAGAAATTGAATACTCCTTCGAAATGAATTAAATTATACAAGTAACACGGTACAATTGCCGTTGACCCTTTACTGAAAGGATGTGATCAGATCGATCACCACGCTTAAGATAAGATAACGACTTATTTTAATTCATGAATCGAATCATTTACCCTGTTCTCAAAAACTCTATTATCCTTACTCATTTCACTTACTCTGAGCTTCTCAACCTAACATCTAGTCGTTCGTCGGCCACTCACGGCTAGCCGTTAACGTGTGTGACCGAATTTTCTATTTTCGCATTACTGCGCGGAGAATTTTTGACACATGAAGGCTAAAATGCTCAAAAGGCATCAGTTTGTAATTAAAAATTTCCAAAATTTCCATAACTGTATGTGGTTTTTAGCGCAGGCTGAAATTTCTCCTATATTTTCAGGAGAAATAGATAGCCTTTTGGATTCGTTCTTCAGGGGAATCAATTAAGTTCCTTCGAGAAATGGTTCAAACTACGTGAGACTCTTTCATAGCTATACTCTGAAGTAACTCCCTAAATTAACCTCTAGTAGTTTGTCGCCCTCCCTGCAGTCGACCACTCACGGCTAGTCGTTGCTATGCACACCTTCACTATCACGTACGCTTTTGATTCATTCTCGAAATCGATAAATGAACTTTCTTTCATTCTTTCTCTAAAAGCAATGACTTTCTGACGATGTAACTCTGTAAAAGAAATTCAAGACGTGAACTACTACTATTATTTTGTGAGTCGCTAGGAAATAGAGCGTATTCATCTAGCACAGTTCTTCACATAGTTGAAATGTTACTTATATGAATAGTGTGTGGGAAGATCAAACAAGTAGCGCTCATCCTCTGGCTTTGCTGATCCTTTTTTGAAAGAATTATAGTAGTGCTCTGAACCTTTATATACGTTGAATAACAAGTAATGTCACGCAATCGTCGCTAAACTTTCTACTCGAAGCAGCGCTTCTAGAATGAAACTCAATAACTTTGTATGATTCTAAATTAGAATATATTTTCTTCTCTGTAATAAAAATCTATTTTGAATCTCGCGATAGTTTATAATTGAGAGTTATTTAAATCTAAGCAATGACTGTTGGCTTAAGTAACTTTTAGCTGTTTTTAAAAATAATATTTATTGAGCAGCACAGACTTTCATATGTAGAACAATGATTCTAATAATTAGCTAATCGATTGTTTCTTTTATAAAAGTTTGAATGATCAAAATAAAACTATTCTGTATGTGCAGTAGGTATTAATCTACCTTAGTCGAATTATTTGTGAGAAGAATGTTGATAAAATTCATATATAATCGGTAATACAGCATAACTAACGCTAACTCTCTAGTGAAAGGACCCAATCAGATCGGTCGTCACGCTTTGAGCACGATAAAGATTTCTTTAGGTCATTAATCAAATCATTTGACCATTTCTCAAAAATTCTTTTAGTCTTACTTATTTTACTTACTATGAGCTATGGAAAGCAACGTCTAGTCGTTTCTATGCAAGCTTTCACTCTCATCCTCCACTTTTGGTTTACTTTCGAAGCGAATAAAATGAGTTTCATTTTATTCTCTCTCCTCTTGCAATGAGCTTCTATAATACGATTCCCAAACAGAAATTTAAAGGATGGAATATTATTTCATGAATCGCTAGGAATGTAGTCTATTTGTCTAACACAGTTCTTCACCTATTTGTGATGTTATTTATATAGTCGATGTCTATAAATATCCGACAGTGAGATCTCAATCAGTTATTTATATCTTACTCGCATATTTCTGCTAAAGGTCTGTTGAAGGATGTAACGAGTAGTAATCGAGAACGCAAAGATGTTTAATCAAAAATGATACCACATTCGTACCTCATCTTCTGATCACTTCATTTACAGTCTCCATAATGCAACCATTCATAAACCTTAAAATTTAAACTCCTAAATGGGTCTGAAGATACACATCACAGCCACGAACACTCTACGATTTTATCTTTGATCAAGGTTTGAAACTAAGAATTACTCAGGTCAAACAAGTGTGATTCTAGATGATCATATACGGAGCAATACAAAGATTTACATGAAGTTGTATTACAATCGTATATGTCCGTGACCGTACACGGAAAAATATGATTATTTACGGGAAAAAACAACCGTTCACGAAGTCTGTAACGATAGACCTGGATACACAAACATTTCTTTTCGAAAGAGAAAAACAGAACATCCAAACATAAAGCATCAGAACGAAATAATCTCAAATTCATACTCCTCACCATCGACAAACTTTGGCCAAGCTTCATAAAGCAATGATTTTTTCAGCGGGACGTAAAAGTAGATCGGGAACAATCATTCACAGAAAAACTAACATCAGATTCGTGTTCCTCAACCTCGATTATCCTTCCGTCAACCCTTATAATATATATATAATAATAGAAAAATGAATGCCAATAATGAACGAACGAACGAACGTAACTAACTCATTCGGCGTATATACCTTCCCTTCAGTAGAGAGAATATAAGTAGCTTTGTTCAGTTATAATAATATATAAAATTTAAATGACCACTTCACTGTAAAGTTATAGGAAAAATACAAATAGTTTTAGTTTTCATTTATAATGAAATAGAAAATTAGAAATGATCATTCTACCGGAAAATCATACAAAAATACAAGTCTTTTATTTTTCACATTGAGATGTTCACTTCGAGTTTATGCATAAGGGAAGCATGAAATAAGTATAATCAGTTCGAAAATAATTATGAAAAACTCTGATATCTCACGATTATGACAGTGACAGAAGAGAAATTTTTGTTACATCGTGAATTACTATTTTGGCGAATCCTGATATATAGACCTATTAAAAAATATGTATGAAATCGAAAAGTCGAATTCCACTTCCACTTCAAGTTGCAAAACGTGAATAAATTTTCAAATTTGTCGTTCTACACAAGTTTAGTACAATTAGTGTCTAAGATTTATCTAAAAAAGATTGGGATTTCGAAAATAATAGTGAGGAAATTGAGAGAGGGTCAAGTTAGATGATTTGAGATGAGAAACTAATAACTAACAGTGATACAGGAATTGATACATAAGAAACAGAAAGCTACAAAACTCACATGATGGACCAAAAGGCAGAAATGGAGTATTATTATCATAATACCGCAGGAACCACAATGTGCCCCTTCGGAGCGCATGAAGACGCCTGTCGCCTGTTCCATGGCGCCCCTCTGACCACTGTTGCCACGAAGCACTCATATAAAGAGCACATACAAATTAGAAAACATGCAGATTGATATTGCTCGACGATTCAACACTATCTTGGTGCACTTTGTTGTTGTAGTGATCATATCGTTTCCGAAAGGTAGTTGGAAACAATGGTGGCGAACTATAAGATACGTATATCTCCTTGAAACTGAGTGATAATATCATATTACAATAATACAGAAAGTAGCATTAAAACTTAGACATTAAGATGAGACATGCAGTATTTGCTAATATTTTCTCTTTTCATGGTTTTCATACCGATTCAAACGCTGATTGGTATCTACAGCGAAACAGTTTAGACAGACAGGACGGTGTTGCATAAAGCCACTACGTTAGTATATTGTTTGCAAAATGAAACAATATTCATGCAAAAGGCGACTATGACCTACGGCTGAGTTCTTGATCACATAATAACGGGACATATGTACGTTTATAGAACAAGATGTCCTTTATCTAGTGGTGTATGTATTGTCGGATTCTGCTGCGTACCGTGATAGAAAAAGTTTCATAAAATATTGAGTTATGTACCTGGCACCGGGTCAAAAGTCAACGTTTGGGTTGATTTTCAGAGTCACACGCGTGGATGACGTTGTGGTTTTATTGAAGATCATCAAGTAACAGCCACAACAGCTCCACCTACGTCACTACCACCCATACCTATATCCACCACACCCTAATTTTTGTTCACTGTTAATTGGCCTTTGACACGATGACAGATATCCATTCAACACTATGTGTATGGACTTTCTAACGGTACGCAACAGAACTGAATAATATATATACCGTTTGATAGAAGAAGTCTTCCTCTATAAACCTACGTATATCTCGTTATCTAGTCAAAAAATCATAGTCGCTTTTTGCGAAACATCTACAACGATCTAAACTAAAAAAATGCTCTAAACCTCAATACTACTTTTTTATTTACAATCTCCTTGGTACAACGGTTCATATCTATATGTAATCATAAAAGTCATTGAAGTTGGCTCACAACTACATTGTCATTCCCACCAATATTCGTCTTTCTTCACTTGACAAGTCTCGCAAAGTTTCAAAACTCCTATAATTAATATCCACTTATAATTCCTACCTTCGCCTGAGAGCAACATTATGACCATTTAGTACTTTTAACGGCATCAACAAAATACATATTTATACGTTCATACTGATGCCACGGTCAATACCAGCTTTCTCAACTATATACGTACATAAAATTCATTCACGTACTTTCTATACATATATAATAAAGTATTCATCTACATTTCTCATCACCAGCTATCAATGAAAATAAAAATTTTTTATTCTCTCCCAATTGTTAAACTGAAATATTCATTAATAAATTTTATAAATAACCATCACTGAGAAATAAAAATATTTATATTTTTTCTGTAACTTTACAGTAAAGTCCTAATTTATCATTTTATAAATAATAAGAAATAAGAAATAAAAATATTTGTAGTTTTTGCAGGATTATGATAGACTGATGCTTTTTAATACGTTTATATTATAAATCGAATTAGGCAGAAACTCGAAAAAGAAGGACAAAAGTCCAATTTTATTGGCTGAAAATGAGTCTTGAGGAGGTCTTAAAATAAAGTGGAACTCATCGGTCGATCCCATTGTAACGAATGTGTTAAATTTAAAAATTTAAAAGTAAATATCTGATATCTAATATCTGATTTCTGGTGACTTTTGAAACTTAGAGGTGCTACAAAAATATTTAGTGCAAGTAAATATATGACATCTCAGCCTTTTTCTAATTTTGTCCACTTTGCAAATTTGAAAATTTTGACATGTAGATTTCAAAATCGGTGGCGATTTTAAATTTGGCACTCCTTGATCGTAATGTCTAAACAAATGTTTAGTTATTCTATAGAGGATACATTCAATCAGTCATTGATTAGTTTTTTCTTTAGTATACACCGGATATTAAATTATCACTGTTTAAACAATTCATGATTACCTTTTCACCTACAAATTGATTTTTTATCAATATGTGGTTTGATCTGCTCACTCTTTATTGAAGCTAATCTTTCAAATCTGTGAAAACACATAAATCTACGAAACCCATGCGAATTTCACGCACTCCAGGATCTCGAGTGCGGTTAAATACGCTAAAGAATTCATTAGAGAATCATTTTAACAATAATTCAGCGTGAAAAGAACGTTACCGAAATTTTAACATGTTTTTATTTTAGAAATCTTGTGTGTCCGAGCATTGAAAAATAATTTGTCATTCTGATGAAAAGTCAGAGTAACATATAAATAATGATTTTCACATTATGTGTGTTGATCTAAGCATTATTTATCGGACTAAAGATTCTGTATTTAAACGTATTGAATTAATTTTAAAAACGATTTATTTGCATTACTGTGTGTTTAATACGTTTTTTTCAGTCTTATATAATTAGATAGTGAGAAAAAGATGTGCGAAATTAGCTAGCAGTATTTCTCGGTGTAATACTACTTGACAAATCCTTTTCTTGTATTCAATGTCTGATATAGAAAAGAATATGTTAATTAATGAAAAGAGAAAGGACCCTGAAGTCAATGTTTACAATAGAATGTCATTACATCAAAAGAAAACTAACGAACGATATAAAAGAAAGAAAGAAAAAAAGAGAGTCATTCAATTTTATTGTATTTGCAATATATTACAACAAACCATGTCGTTATCGTCATCGTCGACAACTGTTATCACTCAGTTAAATTATGTAAATGTTCAACTAAATCGATACTTTCCATTACCAATGCTTGTATTTGGTACAATTGGTTTAACATTGAATATTTTCATATTCAGTCGTCGAACGCTTCGTATCAATTCATGTTCACACTATTTATTAAGTAATACATTGGCGAATGTTATCGTAGTCTATTGGATTATTATTACTCGAATTCTATCAGATGGTTATAATTTTGATCCAAGCCTTACAAATCTTGCATTTTGTAAAATAAGGTATTTTCTCACATATGTACCAAGAACACTTTCAACATGGTTCATTCTTTTGGCATGTATCGATCGATGGGCATCAAGTATACGAGCACAACGACGTTTCAATAGTGTATCATTTGCTCGTAGAGTCATTATAGCAACGATTATTGTATGTTGCGTGTCATATTTTCATATACTGGTTTATTTTGGTATTCAAAAGACTACTACTTCGGTATCATGTTATGCAATAGCTGGACCTTATCGTGTCTTTTCTGATCTTCAATATCTTTTCTTTTACGCGTTGGGCCCACCTTTACTTATGTTACTGTTCGGCTTGATGACTCTGCGCAATCTTCGACGAACCCGTCGTTTAGTAGTGCCAACAATTAACAATAATACTAGCACACAATTAACAAGAGGATTTATACGAAAAGATAACCAAATTTTGGTAATGATTCTTTTTCAAGTGGTCTTCATCATTATATTTACTGTACCATTTGCCATTCAAAAGTTATATGAAACATTTACAATCAATATACCAAAAACTCCGTTGCAAAACAGTCAAACTACTGTATGGGCAACGGTTGTACGTACTTTGTCTTATGTATCTCATGCATTTGGTTTTCTTGTGTATACTCTTTCGGCTCGGATCTTTCGTACAGAATTGATCAAAATGTTTAATATCGCATATTATTTTATTACTGGTAGACATCTTACTGTATCAGGCAAGAATAATGTTCAGCTTGAGCGCCGTGATCTACGCTAGTCATGGTTACGTCTGTAATAGTTACATATTGTGTATCGTCATGAATTGTATTAAATTTACCGAACTATCAATAATTTTATATTCTTAACTTATTCCAATAATGTAGTACGTTTTTCTCAATCAAAATAATTACATGTAATCATCACGCCTCTTGAGCTGCAGTTGAGTTGTTCATTATTCATTTAATGAAAAATTCTATAAGGATTTGTTCTTTTATTTTCGGGAAACTGCTTCACAATCTGATCGAAGTTTGGTAGGATTTCTTAGGAAAAGATTTTGATTAAACTTTTTGTTTAGTGCCAAGTATGATCTTTTTCTGCTATAACTATAACTCTTGACAGTATACTCGTATTAGGATTCAGAATAGATCTTGTCAAGGATTCTTTGAGATTTATAATTTTAAAAGATTCTTCAAGACCGTGTTAAGAAATGAACATGTCAGAGTGAACTAAGCAGTAATCTGTGAAGATCTTTGGTATAGAATAGTGAAGGGAAGTGATGATACATAGTGATTATACTTTATCGCTGAGCAAGTCGTACAAGTGAAGCCGTCAAATGATATATCGAGCGTCTAACGATGCTGCTCTAGGCAGGAATACCTTTAGTCAACATAGAAAAGCATACGGTTCACAATGTTCAATAGTCAATTAAAAAAGAGATTGGTTACTATAAAACATTTGTTCTCCATATCATGCAAACTAGACAACCGTTAGCAAGAAAATGTCTTTTGAATTTGTTCAAGAAATCACGACTGATTGGTGGTGTTCATACCATAGTTAAGCGAGACCGAAGTACATACAAGATAATAAATATACATGCTGACAAAATGGTGTGCGTAACATAATTGAAGCATTTGTTTCGACATCTTGTTTAGTCTACTGACTCTGAGAGAATTCTTTTACTCATCGTAATGCATTATTTATATCACCATCAATAAAAAACGGATCCTCTTATTCGATCGCATTACAACATACAATGGCAACAGATATAGAGTAAATATAGGAGAGTCGAAGAATATTTAGAAGTATTTCAGTTTTGTAGGCCATTAGACGCGCATTGAGACGACGTCGCCGTAAAAGATTGTTTGACATGCAAATATACATCGGCTATTAAGGGCACAATGCTCCAGCATATGATCATGATGATATCAGTGCAGACACAAAGCACCTTGTGACAACGTTGAATTTATGAATTTTGGCCGATATATTTATTTATGATGAAAAAAAGTTCTTTACGATTTCCACCACCTATACACATCAGATGTCTGAAAAGAATATCCACCAGATAGCAAAGTAAAATTTATTTTGTCATTCACTACCACTTTGAGTTTTTCTTCGCTTATCTTTGGAAGTCTGCACTTCTGAATATCGAGTGTCTTTGGCGATCGGTGGTGTCTGAGCACAATCACAAGTGAATCAACACTCACTCTTTAAATTCTGAACAAAATTCTGGTGGTTTTTATTGTGAGCAGAATTTGGATAGTGTGATATAATTTCTAGCGTAAAAACAATAGAATTCTAACAAAATTCTGCTTGGTTTTTTGAATTCTAAACAGACTTTTGTATGATCAAAGGGCATATATTACATTTTTATATATGGTGAACTTTAAACTCTGCAGTTTTTAATAGAGTTCTGATAAAGTTCTGCTTTCTTTCTTGAATTCTTAGCAGAATTTAGTTTCATTACAAGGTATAAAATATATTTATGTGCTTAGTGAAGTTTAAATTCTCCAGTCTCTCATAGAATTCTAGTAAAACTGCTTGTTTTTTTAAATTCTCGGCACAATTTTGTTTGGTTGAAGAGTCTAGTAAAGGATATATCATGCGTTAGTGTGTATAGTGGAGTTTAAATTCTTCAGTGTCTAATAGAATTCTGACATAATTCTGCCTCTTCTTTTTATAGAGAAGGTAATATTAGGATGCATATAGAAAGAATGTTATTCCGTTATCTAATAGGAAAAAACGTACAGAATTCTGAATTCTGCTTGATACGAATTTTACAGCACCTCTTTGATCAATGTTTTGCTGAATATCCTTGTATAAAACGTGTTTTTCTTTTTATTGCGTAGTTTCTAAATGCAATTCATGTAGTTATTTCAATGTGAGGTTTTCTGAAAATATTATTCCATTTTCTGAAAGAAAAGGTTATATCACAGATAATATGCTGCTAAAAATTAAATAAAGTTTGTGTGTCTGTCTGTTTGTCCAAGCCAATCAGAAAACAGCATAAGCTAAATCAATAGGGTTACGTGTTAATCTTCACTAAGACGGTTCCCCAAAGGTTTTTGGAGTCAGGGAATCGAATGGCACTATTAGTTTTTTAAGATTTTATAAAATATTTTTTTTTATAGTAAAAGGCCATTTTTTTACAAAAATAAGTTTTTCTATAAGAGCTGACCGAAGGATTATCGGAGTCCTGGAACACGGATCTGAAGTTAATTTTTCATGAATTGTTTGAATGAATAGCTTGGTAGTAGTTGAAAACACGTTTTCTACGTGAAAATGTAGAGCGTGTTCCAAGACGGGCGCTACTTGTGTCATTCTATAAGATGTTATGTTACTATGACGGAAATCACACTAAGGCTGTTATAACTGAATTAATCAATGAGCTTATTAGAAAGGATAATTCAGAGACAGGTCACCCTTTTGAGATGAATTATCTCAATTCAATTTTTGTTGCCCCAATCATTCAGTAAACTGGGTGAACAATGGAAAGTACACATGGATAGACAAATAAATAGATGTGATGTTGCGGGAAAAATTGATTATTATAAAATAATAGTACTCTAGTTTTGTTGAATATTCTACAGATCGTGTACTTTCAAATCGTTATAGTTCTTACAAACGAAAAGAATTGTTTTTAGAACTTAAAATTGTAGCGTATTCACATTTTTTCATTGCATTATAGAGACTATTCTAAGTTTTAATTAGCGAATTAGCTTTTGTTGTATGTGAAAGTCCACTGACTAAAGAAAAAAATTAAATTGTTCTATTTTTTGTACAATTGACCGCTATCATGTGTTCAAATCTCGCGTTAAATGTTTTTGGTGTAATAACTGATTATGAGATACGCTCGTTGAAGAAATTAGAAGTTTGTTTTCTATGAAGTCGTGTATAATGGTACACTCTTTTGAACTGTCGAAAATGATTAAAAAAAGTTGAAAGAATTATCATAATCATGTATATTTATAATATATGAGTTATCGGTAGATATTGTTGAATAAAACAAATCTCTAAGACATTGCTACGATTACATAAATTAACACTAGAAGTCTAAAAAACAACTACATTTCCATTCAAGTAGTCTTCAAATTTGTTTGCCTACAATAATACAATCCATGTTGTTGGAATAGTTGATCTTTTTTGTCAATGATTCATTCTATGTGAAAGAAATTGAACAATATTTATCGATCAGCAGATGTTTTATATGTAAAAAAATATACTCTTCGATCCTACATACCTTTTCAATTGATGGCGATGTTTGCCGAACATCTTTTTATATTTTCTTGTTTGCTTGAGATGTTTGTTTCACTTTGTTTATGGTTGGTTTTTTAAATTTTTTTGACTGATTTGATTTGTCGTCCATGGTGAATTACGATAGGGTTCACGCATTAATGCTGCTCGTATACAAACAAGTTTAAATAATTTTGTTTGCGATTGACCGGACATTTTCTTGTTTATATAAGGTGCGCGCAACGCAAAATTTGAGCAAAATTTTTTTTTCAATAATTTGTATATGGTTAGATAGAGCTCATCAAACTGTACAAGAAAATGTATTTTGAATTTTTTTTCTTCCTCGATTCGTAAAAAAAATAAATCAAAAGATTATAAGTATTTCATCCTATATAAGAATTGCTTGCTTTTCTTGATGTTAAGAAATAATACTTAATTTTATGTTTTTCTTGTTTTAACAATTTTAACAATATGATTTTATTAATCAGCATGCAAAACTGAGTATAAAAAACTATTTTTGATCTTGCGCACTTATACTATGATCAGTTGCTTCAATTTTTTCTCTCCATATATGAATCACCACATGCATAGATATCATTGGTATAGCTTGTAAATGTATCTACTTTTTTTCGACAATATATAAACTCAAAAAAAATACACCATTCGAATCAACATCAAAAGAGCTACAAATCTATGCATAGACTTTTTCAAAAGACTTTGTTTAATTAAAGAAAACTGATGATTTATATAACAAGACCTGTTTTTGGACCCAGAATGGGGCTTTTTTCTATTGAAAAACGTCGTATTTGACAAAAATAAACATCGTATTCGTAATCAGCACAAAAAACTGAGTTACGTGATGTGGTCTTTAATACAATTCGTTTCCTTCGAAAAAATGACCTGTAGTCC
>JAJEKB010020966.1:226901-256976 GCA_022393335.1 Macrotrachela quadricornifera | reverse complement strand
AAATCAAATATTATATTATTTTTTATTCCATATTAAAATAATCTTTTTTTTTTTGTATTTACGCGTAGTCGCAGTACTTGTTGTTGTTGATGTACTACTCATCATTGCTATAATATAAAGAAAAGTGTCTAATGGAAATTCAATAAATTTTTAATATATACTTGTAGTTAATGTAGAAATGGTAGTTGATGTTGTACTTGTTGCTTGAAATAATATATTTATGTTTGTTATTCTCTTTTAAAATCTGTTTCTATTTATATATACCTTCAATGGTGCTTGTATCAATTGTATTCGATTGTGTAGCTATAAGAAAATATTCTTCATAAGTATGATTAGAAATTCTTATATTAGACTAATCAAGATATGTGGAATGAATATACTATTCATAAACAGGATCATATAAGAATATGAAAAGTTTATGCATGTACTACAAAAAATGGGATATTTGTAGAGATATGTACAGATCATCATCATTGATATAATCTTATTAAAGAATTTTCTAATAGTTCGTTTTGGTTTGTTGTCCGTTTACATACCGATAATGACGATCGCTGCTATAAGCGTTGCGAGCAGAATAGTGGCTAAGGCTACCCACATTAGACACCAACAACAACATTGTGTCAATTTAAAGTATACAAAACGGCGTCTAAATTATTATATGTATGTATTCAATTTAAAAAAAAATTCAAACAGAACAATGAGTTTACCTTTTACGTCTCTCTTCCTGTTTCTCTTCTTTAATCTTAATTTCTGGCATAAAATTCTAAATGAGATATTAATATCAAGTCATTTAATATAGTAAAATCATTCTTACAATATCTGATGTAATCAGATTTTTATTCAATATTGGTATTGAATAAGAGAAATTATGCTGTGATGCCAGACTCAAATCTATTGACTATAAAATAATCAATACGATTAAAAAATAATTTTCGATTTTTATAATTTGTTCATTCAACAGATAATACAAAAATTTTCTTACGTTGTTTGATATACTACATTTTTGTTTGGCAACAGGAACTTGCCTGTCATTGAAACAACTTTTGGGAAAATGGCTTGTTTCTCCTTGGTAACTGCATGTTGGACTTATAGTTTTGGCATGAATAGATGAACAATTTAGTGTATTTTGATCATTAATCTTTTCATTTGTTTTATCAAGAATATTTGAAGGTTTAATTGAATTTCTTTCATTACTTTCTGAATGACTATTATTACACACATGAACAAAGGAACAAAGTATATTCTCTATAGGAATAGATGATCGTTTTTTCCATTAAAATATGATATTTCTTTTTAATATATAACTTTACAGAGAGGATTAGATACTTACGTGTAAAAATTTTTTTTTGAGACGGATCACTGGTGGTTTATATGTGATTGATGCCATGTAAAAAATAAAAGAAGTTTATATTTTTATTACTTATATTTTGTACACTATTTAATTTTTTATACTACAGATTTTTGTTAATAGACGATGGAAGCAAAAAACTGTTTATTCCTTAAATATAATCAAAGAAAAATATAGGTCGAACTTACAGTACAAACAAGAAAAAAAAAGAGAATCCTTTGAAATGACTTTAAATAATGAAATTAATGAAATTTTATTTCATCGATAAATATAATATTGAAAACAAATATTCGACTTAAAATCCATTACATATTACTGCATAGAATATATTGCAGAAATCCAATGAAAAAAAAATAATTATTTGTATAAGTGAATAAAAACCTTTTTTTGTTTAGATTCAATCGATTTCTTCTGATTCATATCAGTTAATTTATTATTGTCAGTTTTTTTTTAAATAACTTTTAATTCTTTCAAGTTATCAAGTTCAACTTTTTACTGTTACATAAAACAGCCTAATTAGCATTCAATAGAATGAAAGAAGATTTTTATGATACATCTCTATTTGTTATATTATTTTATTAGTTTTCATCAAGATCTAAGCTTAAATTACACGAACAGATAGTGTAAAAGATCAGTTTTTTTTAGCTACAATTTGATGTTTTAATTAGTTTATAAATTTAATTTAAATAAATTATATTTCCAAAAATATCATATAGAATATCGAGTTTATTAAAACGTAATCGAATAGAGGACAAATGTGAAACCTAATAATGAAGTGCAAAATGTATTGTCTTCAAAATAATACAATGACTACGAAAAATTCGCATTTCTATGTTTTCTCTTAACTCTTGCAATAGAGAAATTAATAAAAACAGCAACAAAAACTGAAGACTGGGAAAAAAAAATTAAAGATCGAGACATAACAGTTTTATTGTATCAAAATGATTTCTTCTAACATTATTTTCTTAGTTGAAATTACTTCGATTATAAACAAGTTTTGTCTTCATAAATATTATAATTCAGAAAAATAGAACAGAATAAAGTTTAAAAACACCAGTACAAACAATTCAACATCAGGTTCGAGCAGTAACGCTCCATGAAACATATTGAATATTTTACTGATATATATATATATACTAGATATACCAAGTAAAATGAATCTCTCGATATTTTCGAAATCACTTTTTCAAAGTTCATCAAATCAAACCGAGCCACAAATGTTTTTTAGAGAATGTCCTTTGAGATGAGTGTCATTTGGAAATTGTCTCCTCATGTAAAAAATGTCGCTTATTCTTGGCTTGAAAGATTTTGTATAAAACATGTCGAAAACCTAAATGATAGTATAGTTCGAATATATGATTACAGCAATTAAGTTATATGAATAGAGACTTTAGTTATCCATCGACATAATGATCATGGTTACCAAGTGTACCCCATTTGGGCTATTTCCTTTTTGTATAACTTTAAAGTCATATTTTAATATAACTAATAAAATTTTTGACTGTAGTGTTAGAATATGAAACATTCTTGTTTTCCATCTTTTCTTCGTTCTGTCATCATATATAGATGGCTCGAATCTCACAAAGACTTCTGTCCTCTCTCTCTTCTCTTCTCTATGATGATGGATTCTTTCTAGCACTCTTTTTTTCGTCTTTTTCCATGTTCTTTATGAGTGCGGGCTTATTCCACCGCTTTTCTGGTCATTATCTTTTCGTCCTTATTATTTTCTTTTGGATTTTTCCTGATATTTTGAGCAAGGCCGTTATTACTAGTATTTCTCGTCCCTTCTCCTTTGTGTTTTTAATCACACGATCGAAATCAAATCTTCTTTGTGTCTTCAATCGTCTGTAGTATTCTATTACAAGAGTTCTTTTGCACTTATTGTAAAATAGTGAGAAATCGTTGTAAATTTTATTATGTAGCAAATAAACAACGATGGTTCTATTGAACAAGAGAATGATTTGACATAATGTGAAGTCGAAAAAACAATAACTTTAAAAGAAACGTCAGGTTCTAGGTGTAGAGTATCTTCAACTGTAGAAAAAAAAAATCATTAAATCCTTTACTGAAATCGAAAAGATATTGTAAGTTCAATAAAGAATGGTTTAAAATTTCAAAATATGCATCATTTTTACAGGAATATGGAACAAATTCATCTTTTGCACATTGTTCTATATGTAAGTTGAATTTTTTACTTGCTAATGGTGGGAAATACCTTGTCGATCAACATCTTGAACAAGCGTCTAGCTGCAGTAAAAGCTAAACACAAATGTGATTTATTTTATCGATCAATTTGAAAACGATATCGACTAAGTGTATCTGTTGTCTTTCATCACATTCAATGTTCGATTTTATTTCTCACTCGAGTAAGTTGACAAAGTTGACTGCTGCTGAAATTACGTTAGTTTATCATGGAATTCATCATGGGCACAGCTATTTAAGTCAATCGTGTACTGTTGATGTTTCAAAGAAACTGCTTCATGATTCTAATATTGGAAAAAATCTTACATGTGGAAGAACGAAAGCTCGTGAACTTGCTGTTAGTGTTTTAGGTGAGCAAAAAATTCTTTTCTAATATAAAAATATATTAACCAACAAAAAACGAAAAGTAAAGAATGTTGGACAAATATGTTTTACTAATAGCTCTTATTCTTTCATGATCTTTCGCTTTTAGCTACTTTTATGACTACTAAAATTACACAAATAATTAATAAAACTGTTTTTTTTTCTCTATCGTTCGATGCATCGAGCAAAGGTTATAAGAAAATTTTTTCATTCATTATAAACTATTTCACAGTTGAACGTGGTTTTGAACGAACTGTAATTGAAGTAATTGAACTAATCAATGAAACAACTGATTATGTTGTTGCTTCACTTCGAGAAGTATTATAGATGAATAATATTAATATTCAAAATATGGCATCAATTCGTGCTGATAACACGAATGTCAGTTATGGGCAAAATCATTCTGGCTTTTCTTTGTTAAAATTCGACGTTCCAAATCTAATGAAAGGTGTTCCGTTATCAAAGAAATAGATATGTACCAGTAACAGTAATGTGTTTTCTTTTAGGAAATTGTTTTTCACATGTTCTAAACAATGCAGTTAAAATTTCGCATAGATGCTTGATGTTGAATCAAGAAAGTTTTTGACTCATTGTCTGCCTACTTTTTGGGTTTAGGTGATGGAGATGAATTTTCATGTCCATCCACAAATTCAATCTTTTTTACTTCGATTGAAGCTAAATTTACGATATATTTTCTACATAATGTTCCGTTTGATCTGCAAAAAAAAAGTTTGCAATTACAACGACACTATATTTCTACTATCGATTTACGTCGAATCATCACTAGTCTTCTTACCAAACTCATCGATCGATTGAAACAGAATTACTTCGGTCATCAAACAAAAATTCTATTGAATTTATTGGCCAATGAGCAACGAGAAAAATTGAATACATCATTTGTTGATTATGTATCTAGTGTACTTAAATACATTGAGAAATATTATGATGAACAATCATAATTGGCAGAATTCACTGCAGTTTTTTGTATGTTTCGTTATGGTAATCAGATAAGAGAGGACAAATTTATTCTTTTAGGAAACTGTGATATTGATCAAATAAAATTTCATTAAATTGAAGAGTGTGTTGCTTTTCTGAAGCTAGACATTGCTCATGATAAATTATTCGATGAAATGAACATTTTACAATCCACATTCAAAAAATTCGATTTATATCGTGAATTATACTCAAGGTTTCAGTGAAGATAGCATTAATGATCAATATAATGAATCAGAAGACGAACAAGATCTTTTCCTTGTTCAAATGCATTTGCTGAAAGCATCTTCACTTATATGAGACACGCATGGACACCAAGTGGAAACTTGATGGCAATTGAAACCATTGCTGCTGAACTAAAGATAAGGTTAAATAGGCAGATGAAATGTGAAGAATTTTACTCTTTTGCACAATCTGAATCAGAATTGATCAAATGTGCCAATAACAAGCAAAAATAGAGCCATATAAAAAAACGTGTAGTAACTAGTGCGAACAGAAAAGGTTTGTTTTAAGTGAATACTTTTTATTGTTATTGGAACATATATATCTAGAGAAAATGATTTATGTGTGAACCGAACTTCTTGTTTCGAAATAAATACTAAATTTTGAATTTCAATACTACTTTTAAAATAGAGAAAAAAGTTGAAAATGATCTTTTTATGCTAAAAATACTTTTCAAAACTGATTTTCTTATAAAGGACAGGGGCGTGTTGATCCACGAATCGGCCCTAAATGAAAACCGCTTCTACTCTCAGATTTATGCGTCATTTTTATAACTAAAGCACTCTTAATACATAAAGACGATTTTTCTGAACACTTTATACTGTATTCAATAAAAAGTGCTATGAGGCCCATCACACTTAATTTATGCTAAAATTAGCATCATTTAGAATATCTCTATAGATAAGAGATGTAAGCTAGCTACATCTGAAGAGGTGTCTGTACCACTTCCGAACCAGAGATTGACAGAGACATTGAGACAGAGACAGTGGTTTGTGTGATGAAGTATCTTTTCATTTCATACAAAATGAATTCGAAGAAGGATTACGTCTGTTTTGACCGTCGTCGCACCCCCACAGTCAACGCTCTGTGGGTGATAATTATGTTCGACCTTTTGTGGCCGTTAGTCTAGTTCGATCTCTCCTACACTTATTAATATGATTTCGTAGATCTCAGTGAACTCTATCAACACTAAAAAAATGGCGCCGGTTCTGCGGATAATAATGAATATCATGAGGATTGACCTATCCGACCCTATATATTTCTCATAGTATATGGACAATGTGGTCTTTGGAATAGTTACAATGAGAATAAATTGAAAACAATATGCAAATATGCTTTTACAGAAAAAAATTAAAATGAGTTGTATGATAGGTTTGAGCCATGCTTTCAGAATGCGCCAGATATTAGGTTGCCAATCATGACTTTTGCAGCATGCTTTACCATAGGATGTATCTAAGATCTTATGAATTTGTATTAAAGATCTTACACATCTATGCCCAACATCTGTTAACTTATTTGTACCCAAGTTCTTGACCAAGATCTTGCTTACAAGATGTTCCACTAGGGACTATAATATACTCATATCGCTTCGAAAAATCAGGAAGAGAACGTCAGCTAATTGAATAGAAATTTTGTCGCAAAGAAATGACACATTATCTTAACGATCTATAGTATTCATACAATCGGTACGCTTTTGAGGTGAGTTTGTTTTTAAATTTCAACGTGCCAGTGTGTCTGGAAAAACTCTTCACCACTTAGCTCGTTTTTGATGCATTTGTGATATGAACCATCATTTTCTGTGCTAACTAGTGCATTGGTTGCAAAAAAAACGATTTTTGTCTTAAATAGAACTTAAGTGTTGTATTTCATGCTGTCATTCCCTCGACCGTAGGGAGGGTCATATGAAAAAGATAGTTTGTGTGTATGTGTGTGTGTGGCAGAATCAAAAAAACATCAGGGTTAAAAGAACACACGTTTGGAATTTTCATGCTTTTGATAAAAGTTTGCTATAAGTTATCAATGGCTACGAATCCAAAATTGTGATCAGATTTTTCATCCGACTGACCACTGGTCAGCAGAAATTGTTCAGTCAAAAGCTAGTTTTTTCACTCGGGTGAAGTGGGGTTCATATGAAATAAAATGCATTTGTTTGTATGTAGGTTTGTACCAAGGTCAAAGGAACATGAGGATCAAGAAAAAAACGTGGGTTTACAGCTCGACTAACGGTCGAATATTTACGATATTGGACTTTCGTTCAATCAGATTTTTCAGCCTCAAATTTTATCGAATCATAGGCTGTTCGATATGCGACTTTGGACCAATTAGCTTCTATGTTTTATATGTATCTCCGTTTTGGTCAGTTTTTATCGTGATGCATGGTCAGCATGGCGGATTCGCTTGACTGAAGGAAGGGTCAAATGAAATCAAATGCGTTTGTGTGTATGTATGTTTGTGGTAAGGTCAAAGAGCATTGCTTAGTCATAGGTCAAAGATCAAAAATAAGCATCCCTTAGTTGCTGATCAAAGCTTAAAAAAACATCCTTTTGTGGTGTGTGACAGGTGGTAAGAACTTTGTCAGGATATAAAGGATGAGTTATGATGGTCAATCTAGGCGGATCAGCTATTGTGGCTAATTTATGGGGATGAGTGGAAAGCTAGTTAGTGATAGTTGAGGCTAATTAATGCAACTAAAGTTAGACAAGCCGAATTAAACCTATTGAATGTTAATTTAGGTAAGTACGTTTATTTTACAATAAGTCAAAACTGAATCGGCTTGTTTGTAGATGGAATAGGATGGCGTATGGCAGAAGCAGACGAAGCGTGGAAGCGACTAGCCGTGAATGGCGTCCTGCAGGGGCGCCGATGAATGTCTAGTCGCTGATCTAATAGATCTGCAGAAGGTACGATTTAGATCGGTGAAGTTCACAGGAAAAATTCGGCTAATTGAGTCCGATCGATTGATACTATTTTTGAAAGTGATGTGAAACTTAGAGATTTTCATTAAAACAGTTCTGGAGAACATTTTTTCTGCAAAAATAAAACATTTTGAATACGCATTTCACGAAAAGTATCACTCAATGAGTAATTTGGATGTGCCCAAGTGAAAATAGAATAACTCACTGTTAATAATCTTTAATGTAACTTTGTAGGAAGCGAAGTTGAGATTAGAATTGTTGGATATTTGTTATGTTTTTTTAAGCCGTATGGGACACTAATCGAAACTAGATTAGTCGGTCTACTTTTTATTGCCTATACCAACTGATTTGGAATTAAAATTTTAGATTAGGTTATGTATCTTCCTATTCTATATGAAAAAACTTTTGGAAATGTACATGTTACATTCATCAATGCTATTTTGATAAAAATGCTGACTGTTGTATTCAAAATGAATAGAATATTTTCGTCGGAATTTTATAGCATAGCTTTTGCAGTGCAGTAATAGGAGTTTTTATACGAAATAAGCACACAACAATGAGAAGTTATGAACGAAGAATAGTCATGATAACTGATTTAACGCCAAATATATAGCGTCGAACGGTAGATAGGCGTACAGGAAGATGTGAAAGAAATTGACGTCGAGTGGCCCTTGAGAAAAGAATTGGCCAGAATCGAGACAATGAGTATTAGTATCTCATATCTGTGAGTTCCATTCCCATTAAACTATCTAAAATGCGGCTCAATTCTTTTACACGTGTTACTCTTCTGGTTTGCTACAGAATGAGTTGACAGCAACACGTGAATGTAAAATATATTTTTCATAAGTTTCTGCAGTACCACTATAAGATGTTTTTCAGAAGAAAATGAAGCACTACTTTAATTTATACGCACATCGTAGACAAAACTGAGTAGTCGGAAGTTGTGAACCGCAGGAACGCCGACTACCGCAGCGAGTCACTCCTTAGAGGTCACTTTAGAAAATCTTAACTGAAAATTTAAAGATCCGATCTCTTTATGATTATAAAATAGTCCTCACTGGTAATATTATGCAGTTTATTTGTATGCAGGCATATATTCAGCGATAGATGTCAAAACAGGACGCAACAAGCAGTGCTAGATAATAATTAGATTAGTTTCAGTCGAGGGTAAAGCAAACCGCAATAACGAGCGTTACTTGTTAATAAATGAAAAATTTTTGAAAAATAAATGAAGTATCAATCTGTAGTGATTTGAATTAGGTTCAGCTCTGAGCCACACGATCGTGTTTTATATGTCTAGTACTGAAGAAATTGAGTAGAAATCTATTTCGCATCGACTCAAATTTAGATATGAGTATCCATTCTTCTATTCAGTCGGAATACCAGAATATTCTTTTCATAATAGATGATAAAACAGATCAATCCTCTTGCAGGATATGAAATATCTCAGAAATCGTTTTCATGGTTTATTATTCTATTATCTGTTTACAGTATATGAATAGAAGTGTACAACCGTTCGCAATCTGTTTTTGTGTAACTTTTTTCATCGGTATAAAGCTGGAATGTTAACACACGTTATTTACAAGACTATGACAAGTGAACAGGCACATATTACAAATGTAACTTGTGTTGTAACTAATTATAGTGCTAAAGTGGATTGCTGCACGGAAATCGCTTCCATTAGTAAAACATGCAATTCAATGAATGAAAATAATTCGTGTTAGACAGTGATGCTTTGGGTGATATTCTACATGAGTCATCATGTAAAAAACAGCTTCTAGTTGCACGATTAACACCCAACCCTTTTTTTGCATTACTGTATTTCTTGTGCCTGTATAATGACGTCCATGTTTTCCCTTAAATCGTTGGATTCCTCTAAAACATCAGCACATTTGCGGTTACTAAATAAGGCTAAATAATAAAAAAAAATAATTTTAATGCATCACAATATTCGTTTTTATCGTAAGTATATTAGAGTTATCTCAAAAATGTAGGAAAATACATAGGGATATCAAAAAGAAATGGCAACGACATTTTAGTCGTACATATTAAGCTTGATAAAAGTTTCTTTTTTTACATAGAATGATAGAGCAGAAAAATCTCTTTCTTTCTATGCTATTTAATTGTTCTTCAACCTATATAATAATAATAAAATTTCAATAACATATATTTTTCTATCATATGTGATGGTTATTCTATGGATTTTGAATAACTTTTGATAGAAATGAGATTTAAAGCTGCGGTTTTCACCGTTGTAAAGTGGAGAAAAAAACGTATCGAGCTGCATATTATGAGTTTTCTTAGGCTTTATCTAAAGCTTCTTCAATCAATTTCTGAAGTACCAAAAAAAAATGATTTTTTATTTCTTCGCAGAAATCGCTAGGAAAATGACTTAAAACATCAAATGGAGTATCTTTAACTCTGAAATTGCTAATACAAAATATCTGAACCTTCTACATTTGTGTAAGGCTTTTATCAGCGGTTTCAATACACACCTGACAATTGAGAAATCGCTGCAAACACTTTATGGAGTAGATCTGTTTTCAAAGAAGTTAATTAAAAACCTTTTAAAAAGTCATATCAACAAACGTATAATGAAGGATGTGATGCATCTTCATTTCCTCTTTCAAATGGTGAAAACCGCAGCTCTAAATCTCATTTCTATCAAAAGTTATTCAAAATCCATAGAATAACCGTCACATATGATAGAAAAATAGATATTATTGAAATTTTATTATTATTATATTAGTTGAAGAACAATCAAATAGCATAGAAAGAAAGAGATTTTTCTGCTCTATCATCCTATATAAAAAGAAACTTTTATCAAGCTTAATATGTACCACTAAAATGTCGTTGCCATTACTTTTTGATACACATATGTAGTTCATTATTATCAAATAAAGTGTTTAGTGTCCAATATTGTTAATAACTGTCACCAACAAAATATAAGACTGAAAATTATAAATTTCCCATTATCACTAAATATAGAGGTTATAATAAAGACTTCGACAATGATGTTGCAATTTCATTACAGACCTAAATAAATAACAATTAAAAGTTTTTAATAGAAGTCAGCGCCCTTGAGCATAATCAGAATTTTAAATATAAATTAATGACGATGGCTGTTTTTTTTAATTGAAATGAAAGATCATATCAAGAAGTCTATCAGTCAACAAGAGACTATGTCGACTAAGAGAGCAGTTGCACACTGCAACAATACTTTCATTTCATGATTTTTAATGAATTTCACTCACTATGTTAGGATGGGTATTAACAAATGAATCATGGCTGCATACATCTTATTGAAATAAAGAAACTAACTTACGTGTTCCACAATCAGTACCAGTATAATTTTGTGGACAAAAACATACAAACGAGTTGGATTGGGGTAAACAGGTGCCATTGTTCTTACACGGTTGATTAGCGCATGGATTCATAGCTAAAAAGAACAATGTCTTAAAATACAAAACATGTTCATTTTGGCTTCACGGCTAGTCTATATTTAATATTGTAGAAAATTCTTTCTTTGATGAACATCGTTCTAGATTAGTCTAAGAAAATCAACAAGAACAAAAACGATCGATCTTTTTTTTGACTAATATTGTCAAAGTATTGAACCCATTCAACCCGATTCATTTTTCTCGGAAACTGATTATTTATCATTATTCTCTTTATATCACTACATAATGAGCCATTTTCTTCTGCTGAGCTGAATAATCGCTCGAATTACTTTTTCGTTCTTTTTCATATTATGCAAAGTATACACTAGAAAAAAGAGGAAGTTTTCAGCTTTCTCTCTCTTATTCTTTCCTGTCTATCATCTATATATATAAAGAAGAAAGTTTGTTTGTCTGTTTGTTTGTTTGTTTGTTCGCTATGCATTCAGTCCCTGTAAAAGCTACGACCACCAAACTTTCCATGGTGCCTCCCCAGGCCCAGAGAAAGGTCATAGCGGGGTCACCCACCGGGGGTGTGACATTTGGGTGAGGGGTGTGGGTGTGGGTGAGTTTTCACCCAACACATGCTAAACTGTATTTTTAATAGATTTTTGATGAATTGAAGTAGGTTGTTACGATTTTGCGAGTATTAACTTTTGATTGTTAGGTCTTCGCACCGAATCTATATCTTATATATTAAGAAGAATGTCTGTGTATCTGTCTGTCTGTTCGCCATGCATTCAGTCCCTGTACGAGCTAGCATCACCAAACTCTCCATGGTGCGTTTCCAAGGCCGAATGATGGTCATCGCGGGATCACCCACCGTGGGTATGGGGTGTGTGGGTGAAATCTCACCCAGATAGTACTGTCTCAACTAGCACTAGCAAACTTTCCGCGGTGCTTTTCTGAGTCCAGCGGTGGCTTTATAGAGTGCTGTTACCATTAATAGGAGTAGTATGGTGGTGTTTAGGTGAAAGTTCACCCGGGTTATATGGCAATAAAATTTGCATGAGTTTTTCAGAAGTTTAGCGAATTTGTTATGATTCTAAGATGAATCATTTTGTATCGATGGTTCTTTGGTTTAAATGTGGAAATCGAATGCTGCTAATAGATTATATGAGAAAAAAATGTATACAAGTGTTTCCTTGGTTCACAACTATGGTGCATCCATTAGTTTTCTAGGATTCACAGAAACAACGTATTTGTGGTTTTTCTTGATTCACAACGATGACGTATCTATATATTTAAAGAAGAACGTTTGTTTGTTCGTTAGGCAATCAGCCCATGTGATAGCTAGCATCACAAAATTTTCCACACTACTCCTTTAGCTTCTGAGGAAAGTCATCTTGAGGTTGGAACCACCAAATGGGGTGTGTGGAAGGGACTGGATGAAATTTCATCACGAGCAATACAGATCGAGATTCTGATGAGTCTGTTCGCTATGTATTTAATCATCGTGAGAGATAGCGTCACGAAACTATCCGCATCAGTTCCTTGAGTGCGATAATGGAAGTCGGCAGAATGATTGGGAGTGAGAAAGGAAGGCGTGCGTGAAACTTCATCCAAGTCGTAAGAGATTGATTTTATTCACTTTCTAATCAAACGAGGTAGTTCATTGCAATTTTGAGAGTGATCGTGTCTAAAGCGCATGCGAGTGAGGATGTCAGCTTGAGCCCGATGAGAAGAGTCCCACTGAAGTTGTTTTATGCACGACGGGAAAAGCTCTGTGAAAGACACCTAACGCATGACGGGAAAAGCTCTGTGAATGACACACCACGCACGGTGGGGAAAGCTCTGTGAAATACACCCCACGCACGGCACGAAAAGCTTTCTAAAAGATACGCCACGCACGGCGGGGTAAGATCTGTGAAAGATACGTCACGCACGACGGAGTAAGATCTGTAGCAGAGTTTCCAGGTACGGTGAAAAAAGTCCTGTGGAAGAGGTATCATGTACGGCGAAAAGAGTCCAATGGCGAACACCTAACGCATAGCAGGAGCAATCCTGTTAAAGATGCCTGACGTATGCCGGTAAAAGTCCTGTCCAAGAGGTTTCAGATGTGACGCGAAAATTTCTGTTGCAGATAGTTCACCCACAGCGGGAACAGTCCTGTAGGAGACGTGTTATGTACAACAGAAAAAGTCGGGTGGAAGGTGCAAAACTTCAACTATATTCTCTTTGTAGCGGGTACCTCCGCTAGTTCTGTATATAAATACGACCGGAGTTTTCGAAAAATTCACATGTCATTTAAAGAACTAGATACATAAGATAGCGCTAGCTCACTCGATGAAGTGGAATCTCTGAATGACGATTTTGATGTAGTATGCCTCAAATCTGACGATTCTAATGAAAAAGGTACTGATGATGACATGGATTTACATACTTGAAATGAAATAGAACCAGAATCCGATACAGAATTCATAGAGGATTATGAACTTATCGAAGAAGTAACTTCTATTTCAGGCGACAATACAACCAATCCTATTGATTGCTATCAGCATTTCATAACGGACGAAATTAATGATCTCATAGTTCGTGCAACTAATCGATATGCGCAGCAATACTTGCAAAAGCATGAGATTAGTAAAAGGTTAATAGTTCATCAATGGAAGCAAACCACTAATGAAGAGATGCTGAAGTTCTTCGGAATCATTATCGAAATGGGGTTGATACAAATGCCAAAACTGAACTACTACTGGAGCAGTAGTCAGTTGTATGGTTCAGACATCATTCGAAATGCTATGTCGAGGGAGAGGGTCGAATTAGTCCTCATATTTTGGCATTTTTTGAACAATAATAATGAAAATGCGAATCAAGATAGGCTTTTCAAGTTGAAACCACTCTTGAAATTATTGAGTACAAGATTTTCGTCAGTATATATACCTGGTTCGATTGTGACTATCCACGAAACTATGATACCATGGCAAGGTAGGCTTTTCTTCAAACAATATATTCCTTGAAAAGCTTACAAGTACGGAGTAAAAATGTACAAGTTAGTGGCTATCAATGGATACATCTGGCATTTTATGATTTATACTGGTCAACAAGATCCTATGGAGGTCTGGGACATCCCCATATAGTCGTAATAAATCTATTCGATGGTCTTGAGGGATGTTATCGAACTGTGGTAGCTGACAACTTCTTTACTAGTATTCCTCTTGCCAAATGTTTGTTACAAGATGATAGGTATCTTTTGAAACATTGAGAAGTAATCGTGCGGGATCAGGCAGCGAAATTGTTCAGAGAAAGCTTATACGTGGAGAAGTTTACGAATTGCAGAATAAACACGGCATAAAGCTGACCAGATGGAAAGACAAAAAAGATGTCTTGATGATATCTACAAAGCCATCGCATTCAGCAGCTGTGGTGAATACTGGAAGTACTAATAGTAAAAATGAACGTATCATGAAGGCACAAGTTGTACTCGATTACAATGAAGGAAGATTAGGTAATGATTTATCTGACCATCTATCATTCTATTACACGTTTCTGAAGCGGTCACTAAAGTAGTACCGAAAGGTAGCATTTGAATTGCTTTTTAGGACGGCACTAGTAAACAGTTATTTGATATACAAGAAAAATTACGCGGCAAACAAAGTGACCATTCTGCAATTTCGCGAAAGTCTTGTGTGATCTTTACTTCTTGGTACACTATTTGAAAACCTCAAACCTGCTCACCCTCAGGCAATCAACATAAAACTCATAGCGTAAACTTGCTGACCGCAAGCTAGAAGAAATTGAAGGACTTACACGCAATGTCTGAAAGCGTTGTGCTGGTTGCTACGAGAAAATCAGAAAAAACGAATCAAGAGAAGCAAGTGCGATGGCAACAACAAGAATAAAAACTTTTTGTCCTGATTGCGACAAATTCTCTTGTCTTGATTGTTTTAACGAAAAGCATTTCTGTATATAATAAAATGATTGAAGCATTATTCAGAACTAAATAAGCGGATGACTTACCATTATTCTGTTTTGAGGAGAGAAAAAGGAAACAATCGATTCCTTTATCATTTCTCTCATTAAAATGTACCGTGAGCCACCGGTGGCTCACATCGTCACAAATGGGTTAACGTTATTCTTCTATTCCACATTTTCCTTTTGTCTTTTCATATGAAACAGGTTACTTTCTTTAGAGGTTCTTCTAATATGAGGAAAGGTTCAGAAAAGCTAACTTACGTGTTCCACAATCAGTGCCAGTGTATTTTTGTAAACAAAAACATACAAACGAGTTGGCTCGGCCTACACAGATGCCATTGTTCTTACACGGCTGACTAGCGCATGGGTTGAAAGCTAAAAAGAACAATATCTTAAAATACAAAACATGTTCATTTTGGTTTCACGGCCAGTCTATATTTAATATTATAGAAAATTCTTTCTTTGATGAACATCGTTCTAGATTAGTCTAAGAGTAAACAGCAAGCACAAGAACGACCGATTTTTTTACTAATATTGTCAAAGTATTTAATGTGCTCTCGTATTCCATATTTTGCTTTTGTCTTTTCATATAAAACAGGTCACTTTCTTAAAAGTTTCTTTCAATATGACTAAAGATTGAGAAAAGTTAACTCACGTGTTCCACAATCAGTACCAGTATAGCCTACTGGACACATACACATAAATGCATCGAGATTTATAGGTACACAAGTACCACCGTTCTTACATGGTTGATTTGAACAAGAAGTATAAGCTAAGTAGAAAAGTGTTAGAGATATGTTCAAGGACTGAGAATTAGAAATTTAATTCTGACGAACGATTGAACTATGAAGACTTGAAAGGCAATCCGCTGCTAATAGTATTTTAACTGTCGAAGAATTCCTAATTCTCAGTTCTTAAACACTACAATACCATTTGTAATCGTGTAGGATACCATTAGAAGAAGAAGAAAGAAAACAGCTACTGTTGAAAGTTTCATCTTGTCGACTGAATACTAATCCTCCATGCACTAGTTTTTATATCGAACTGATTTGTGAACATCTGGTATTGATGCGCGATACAATAAATACTAATAATTTTTCTTCTGTATCATCAAAACAATATCAGATCAATAATGGTCCAACAATAAGAAAAAAACGATTTCAAGCTGTTAACGTTAGCGGATACATTGAAAAACACATCAAAAGCTTTATCTCTCACTATACAAAAAAAATGATTATTTCATTCAAAAAAAAAAAAACTATTTTTCCCTATAGTATTGATATCACAGTAGATGACATTTAAATAGTCATTATTTACAGCTGCCATCTTCATGACGATTTTTCTATAGAAGATGTATTAACTAGGGGTGGCACTTTAACTTTAAGCTTTGAAAGTTGAAGTAAAGGACGGGGGATGCTTTAGAGACATTTCGGCCTCAATTAAGAAGTTAAGGTAGATCTGGATGAAACTTTCAGAAAACGTGTGCCATAGTAATAGTAGTCATCCCTAAAAATTTCAGCCTAATCGGTTAAACTTTTTCTTTACTTCCTCAATCCGGTACCTAGCATCAAAACTAGGTAAAAACACACCTCAGAGTAAATAGTATGGGCTCTCGTTCTCCACTATGTGATTCAAAACCGGAGCCAATTTTTAAGGGTAACCAGTAATCACTACGAGCTACAAAATTGCAAAAACAAGAGGTTGTGGAAAACCAGCCGTCTTAACAACATGAAGTACACAGTGTGTTATATATAGGTAAAACCATCTTAGACTAATCCTTGTAAATCTTCGTTCTCCACTATTTGATTCAGACCGGAAATATTTCATTTAGAAAAAGTCGAAATGATAATGACGTAAGGAATTGTACAAAGCATAGGGAATAAAAGGTTCATATACATTATTCATCGGACGAAGATCATGATCTTCTTTACTCTCTTCCATGACAAGAAAAACCGAATAAGAAGCTGGACATCATGCCTAATCACTCATGCACAATCAGAACCAATACAGAGATTCATTTAATGAATATACAAAATCATATATAATAAAAACTTACACTTCATATTCAGTAGAGCTGAGTAATGCAAATCCTCTAAGCAACCTCCTCCATTCACCACGAACTTACAGTCCATCATAAAAATCAAAGTGTTCACATTTACACAAACACGTCGAAATATTTTCCCGAACAGCTACATATAAAGCTATCTCGTAACATCTCTAAACGCGTTCTACAAATCCAAAGCTTCAGGTTTCGCACAAAACACTACATGCTATGATCATCCGCCAACAGACATTGCTATGCCGATCGAAGCATTGCCAATAGCAACCCATATATATCAAAAAGTCAATAATTCTGTTATAGTCAATGAATTCTCGAATTTATTACATTTGAATAATTAATGTTCGCACTAAAATACAATACGCGGCGAAATCAAATAGCGAAGAACCAAGATTTACAAGGATTAGTCTAAGATGGTTTTACCTGTATATAACACACTGTGTACTTCATGTTGTTAAGACGGCAGGTTTTCTACAACCTCTTGTCTTTGCAAATTTGTAGCTCGTAGTGATTACTGGTTACTCTTAAAAATTGGCTCCGGTTTTGAATCACATAGTGGAGAACGAGAGCTCACATCATTTACTCTGAGGTTTGTTTTTACCTATTTTTGATGCTAGGTACCGGATTGAGGAAGTAAAGAAAAAGTTTAACCGATTAGGCTGAAATTTTTAGGGATGACTACTATTACTATGGCACACGTTTTCTGAAAGTTTCATCCAGATCTACCTTAACTTCTTAATTGAACCGAAAAGTCTCTAAAACGTCCCCCGTCCTTTGATGATTTTTGAGGAGAAAATTGTGTACTCCATGGACGTACCCCATTTAAAACCTGAACAGTTGGTAACCCTACTAAAGAGTGAGCACCCGCTCTCTGTAATGGGTTATAACATTTTCAGAAATGATCGAGTAGGAAAACCTTGTGGTGAAGTGCTATTAGCAGCTAAACAACATATTAAATGTCAAGAATTACTGGATAAAATAGCATATTAAAACGAAGTGATAGCAGTACAGATTGAAACTCAAACATTCAAATCAATACTGGTATCCTCCATTTATGTCACCAGCAGCTAAGAATGACTTAAATATGTTACATGAATTATACAACATCAACAAGAATTGTGTTATCGTGGGTGATTTTAATACAAAATTACTTTAAATAAGATCAAAGAAGACAAATGCAAGAGAAAAACAGTTGTAAGAATTATTTAAGGAAGGTTTTATAGAATGTGTCGACGATGATAGTACAACATTTGAAAAGAATGATTGTGACGAAAAGCTAGACTGGATATTAGCAAGTCAACCACTTTTTCATTTAAATCAAATGTCGAAACTCATCCTACAATCGGCACATCAAGCGACCACAAACCCTTAACCTGCGATATTGCAGTTGGAGTTGAACCAAAACCAACATCTCCAAGAATATTGTTGAATTTCAAAGCAACAAAATGATCAATATTTGGAAGCAAATTAGATCAACAACTGATGCTGTGAGATAACGTTCGTTATTTAGATTCAGCATTAGATATAGAAGAATATACGTCATTTATTACCAATTCTTTATTGGTAGCAACATGCAAAGCTATTCCACGAACAAAACAAACGAATTCAAATTATTCAATAAGTGACGCTTCGAAGAGCTTGATCAAACTAAAGCATCAAGCTTAAAAAATATGAAAGAAGACAGGAAATAATATAGACAAATATCAGTATTACAACTCCAAAGTCTTACTTACAAATTCACTTAGAAATAAGAGAAGAAACAACCTTAACGAGTTAATGTCTTCGTTATGCTAGAAGAAAATGTATTTGGATGTTGCTTTCTTTACATCATTTACACGGCAGATCCACTGAATGGAATACCGACTCATACTGATCATGGGTTAATCACCGATGATACTGCATTATGGATATCTATTAGCACCATGACAAGTTTATCATCGAAACTACAACAATCCATAGATGCATTCGAAAGTTGATGCAAGTCATGGAAATTAAAGCTGCAACCAACAAATACAGAGTTGATTCATTTCAGTATACACTCATGGAAGAAGTATAACAATCCAGTGGTAGTAAAAGTAGAAAACATTATCATCAAGCCACTGGACTCAACACGCTACTTAGATGTAATTATCGATAAAAAGCTAAATTGAGGAAGTCATCTCGATCGTATTGAAATGAAGATGGCTCCTCGGACTGGTCTTCTTCGATATCTTTCGAGAATAGCACAAAAACCCAACATCAAGACGATGATAAACATGTTCAAATCAATTGCACGTACAATCATTATTTATGGGTTTCCTGCACTTCTGACCGGTAATGAAAAAGTATAGGAACAAATGCAGATCATGCAAAACAAAGCACTTCGAGCTGCACTTGGTCTACCCATCTACACATAGGTCAAGTATATTCATCAAATTAGCAACATCCCTAAAATCAAGTATTATACTATTACATTACTCCAAAAGGCCATTTAAACAGCGCTGGCCAATAACGTTTACTCCATTCTCATATTCAATATGAAGTGAAGTCAATCTATCAATTTTTTTAAGCCATAATATATAGCTATTTCTTTTACTTTTACAAATATATCTATATTTCTACACTAAGCTTTTGTTTTTTGATGTTTGCCACCTGTTATCATTATTTATCACTATCACCAATTTTGTAATATTATAATAAATATTTTTTTCTCTCTGAGACATAAAACACATGTTATACATTTTTACGTTGTTTTCCATCAGCCTAAAAGCAACACCATGTTTAATACCCTAGTTGTATTTTTTTCTCTTCTTTCTCACATCTTTTATTGAAATAAAAGCTTTGACTCCAAAAAAAAATACTCACTTATTTTCTTTTTATGAAACAAGTCAACACATTTGACTAATGCAGTATATTTGCGTATGATAAAACAATCTAATACGCAATTTCATAACCGCAGGTGCACATCAATATGAGAAAAATAAAAGTCACATGCTGTAATAGATATGCTTATATGAAGGACTGCTACTCATACACATAAAAAGAGACGCAAACGAAGGATATCGTAGAAACGAAGCTTTTTTTATCGAAAAGACGTAAGTCATTTACAACGAATCATTTAGGCCAACAAGACAATATGCATTTATTGTCCTAATCTTTCGCCTATAAAAAGTGTTGATCAGATTCTAGAATATAATAATTATATTTCTTTGCAAACTGCTTGTTCTAGAATTTGGTCGTGCATTTCTTTGGTTCAATGTGCTTCAATAATGAGACAAGAATGTTTTTTTTCTAAGATTTTTACGCCGTAGCTTTTTTTTAATGATCATGAAGACAAAAACCATCGACTTATGTTTTATTCTGCAAAGGACATCCAACGTAACTGTTTTGTTTTCTCAAATATTTAATTTAATTTAGATATGTCTTCTCAATGGGCTCAAATCACATGTTTTATATTGATCGTTATTATGAATTTAAGCGCATGGATCGACATTCAAGGAATAGTGGTCGAATTACCATTAATAATTCCACTCATGCCAGAAGGTTGGGCACTACCTTCAGCAATAACATTAAGTATGACAGCAGCTGGTATTGCTCCACTTTTCATGGTGATATTGCGCTGTCGTCAAGGAAAACAATTTTCGGAAATTCCATTCATTTATATGATCATGATCATCGGCATAATTTCATGTGTCGTGTTAGCATTTTTGTGGCAACGAACAGCTTTTGTGTTCAATAGTGAAAGAAGTATATGGTTATTAGGAGGCATTTTTACTTTATCGATAGTTGACTGTTCGTCGTCACTGGTATACTTCGATTATATGAAACGATTCCGTGAATCATATTTAACTGCTACTTTTCTTGGCGAAGGCTTGACAGGGTTGATTCCTACTCTGTTAGTACTAGCACAAGGTTTGGGCAGCGAAGAAATTTGTGTTCCAGCCGTTAATGGCACTGGTCTTATACCACAATATACTCAACCACGTTTCAGCGTCAAAGTTTTCATGTTTTGTATCGCAGGTATTCTAATGATGTCACTTCTTGCGTTTATCTTGCTCAGATGGTCAAAACTTGTTTCATTAGCTGATGCTGGAAATCCGGTAAGTGTTTTCAACAATTTTTATATCCTATGCTTGAAACTCGCTCTCAGATATTTGTTAGAAAAATCAAGAGTGACAGAAAAATATAGGAATTATTTTGTCAATTTCTTGTGCAAACATAACTCACTAATCCTTCAATTTCGAGTGAACAACTTCTTAATATTCATGTATCAGCTACGACAAAATATGTAGTGAAAAATACATAAGTCATAGGTATTCTAATTTTAGCAAAAACCTCAATCAAATGCACTGGCTGTAGTTATGGATCAGGCTGAATCTGTAGCAATGGTCTCCGACATGAAGCCGGAAAGATGGTCGTCTTCTCCTTCTCAAATAAGTCGCAGAACATTTCTTTTCCTATTGGCGTTGAATACAGTTATGTCTGCGTTTTTGTACGGATGTTTACCATCATTGAGCACATACTCGATACTGCCTTATGGTCACAAAACATTTTATTACTCAAGCATTCTCAACCCTTTGGCATATCCAGTTGCTTCATTGTTGAGTATTCGTTGGGCGATCGTATCGACATTAACAAGTATTCTATGGTCCTTACTCGCTTTTGTTTTTTGTATTTTTATCGCGGTAATTGCGTGGCAAAGCCCATGTCCTTGGTGGGCAGACACTTTTCATGGAGGTTTGATTATGACTGCTACTTGGTTCATTACTATATTAATAGTAGCATATGTTCGAATAGCCATTGGTAATCGTATTCGAAGAGAATGGTTACATGAAAATGCAATGTTTTACTTTGGCTTGACTGTTGAATTAGGATCAATAATTGGCAGTATTCCTATGTTCATTCTGGTTAGTGTCTTACATTTGTTCACTGACAGGCAACCATGTCAACGCTACTGCGTGCAAGGAGATTCATAATAATCTTTACGTTAAACTATCTGCTGTTATATCTTATGGGCTAATGCAGAATAGTTTTTTTATTATTAGAAATATATATGTTAAAGGCAAGATTAAGATTTGACCAAATTTAAAATTTGTCTGGACGAAATTAGAATTGAACTAGAAATTTAGTAGAACGGAACGGGAAAACTGTAACAAGCGATCGATACAGTGGCGTAGTCAGGAAATATTGAGTTAAGGACAATATAGGGCGACTAAAATTTTGTTGGGCTTCAATTCATCTAAAGCCTATTTCCTTCCCGAAAATCGATCTTTATTAAAAAGGAATTATCATTTTTAAGTTGGAAACGAATTTGAAAGGACAGAATCATTGGTGTAATTTACATAAAGGAATACGTGAAAGTGAGAGCGCTGTGATTAATATGTTTGAAGTGAACTAGTACCGTCTAACTTCAATGAATAGTTAGCACATTTCAGAATGCTGAGCAGTATGACATAGTGCAGAGTTGAAACCAGATCGGCCGATTTGCCACTTATGAATCCAATGCGATTGGACTTTTTAACCTGGCAGATTTTCACTGGATTTTCATCGATTTAATATGGCATTAAGGCTCGTTTATTTTAGTCGTTTTTATTAATTTTCACTGCTTTAACATTTCTGAAATGTCAATCTCAATATTGCTAACAGATAAATTTCTCATCATCATCAAAACCCCAGCTATAAATATTGAGCAAACTTTTCTCATCGCACAATGTAGACCTTCGATCATGCTGAATGAACTTATTATGTTGATGCTCACGAAAAGTTCGCCTATCATCAAAAATTGAATTTAGTCTAAAATAGAGATTTTTTATCTCAAAATCTGAACTCACTTTTCTTAACTACGTTTAATTGACTGTAAAAAACACTCAATATTTGTTTCTTTCCGATTCATGCTTTTATAAGAAACAGGCACGTACCGAAGGGGAGACCCAAATCCCATGCCCCCCCCCCTCAAGGGCTAATACGCCCGTAGGGGGGTACGGGAAGACACTTTTCGCTCTATGAAATTTTTTATTTTCCCATAGTAGCCCTCCCCCCCCCTCCCTTCAGAGGTTGGCCTTCCTCCTCAGAAAATTTATGAGTACGTGCCTGATAAGAAAAGCTTTAGAAGAGATTCCGTCCTGTTATGGAAATTATGTCCATTACTAGCCTGATGCAATTATGAAAGCATCTGAGTAATAAGAAAGCCATCATGAAACCATCGAGTATCATGTCAAAAATTGAAGAATTTGATAAAAATTTTTTTGATTTGTTACCCTCATCTAGTTTAGCGTCATCTAAAACATCTAAATCCAATTTTTTACCACATTTTAATAAATTGGTGAAAAGTCAGCTCAATTTTGTTTTCCAACACTTACGAGTACTCGAGAGAATATTTGAAGAAGTTTGTCTAATATCGTTCGTATAAAGTTGAGATTGTCTTAGATATTAAGAAATTTTTCGTGTAATATATGAAAAGATAGAACATCGAAAGCTAAGCAAAATTATCCAGTTACATATTATTTTTCTATGAACTGGTTGTTTTTCGAGTAAAAGATGAATTCATTTTTGGCAGTGTATTACAGTGTATCGGTTGCCCTCCAGTTAATGCATGAAAACCCAATCTGAATTTTCACATGTGTTGTACAAAGTTTTCTCCTCTATCAAATAGTAGAAAGAAAGTTTTGAAAAATAAATTTTCAGAATGAAATCAAAAACTAGGCTCACGATGTTGAACAACTAGACAGCAGTTTTAAGGTAAAATTATTATTAATATTTTCCTTTTAATAAAAAATGGAACTTTCACCAGAATATGAAGTATTTAGAGCATTTTTCACATAGATACAGCATATTTTGTTGAATTCAATGCAAACACGAAACACAAAATCGATGCCCTGAAACAAGATTTAATGTAGAAACGTTAACTACGTGATCAAAATCATTAGTTTATATACATTTCACTCATTGAAGCTTCATTAAACTTCTAATAAGGAATGTCCAGATGACGTTAAACTGAATAAATAATCACGTTAACATACGACTAATAATCCATATTTCTCTACCGTTTGTATGAATAATAATGAGACAATATTTTAATAGTTTGCAGCTATCCAATGTCCCTTGAAGAGACTGAAAAATTCTACTGGTTAAATAATATTATTAATACCTTTTTATCATGTATTCCCACTAAATCGATATTTGAATATTATTTTATAAAAAAAATAACTGAAAAATCACGTTACGTGTTAAATATGTTAACTTCGAAAAACGTACATCGCATTGAAATAAAGTATTTAACCAATGAAGTTCCTATTCAAATATATTTTATTTCTTCATGAGAAAAGATTTCGAGCTAGTGTAGCTCAGTGGTATGTATGAACGGTTTGTGATCATCAGTTCATCTGTTCAAATCTGATCATCATCGCTTACAGTAAAATTTAATCTATTTGCCAGCGTAGACTAGAGTCATCGAAAAATATTGATGATGGCGATAAAGTTTGAATCTGAGATGGATTCGAATATTTTTTTCAAAAGTTTTAGTTTTTATATGAAACGTGTTTAGGAAGCGTTTTGAAACAAAATGAATTTAAATAGTTTATACTATTAATTTCTATCATTTTTCACATATTGTTCTGTTTATCTTATTTTTTATTGCTTGATCTTATTTCTATAAACCTACCAAGTATTGATTCATTATGTTTTAAAGAACATATTATGTGCCGACAAAAACTTGGAATTGTACCTTAAATATTCAGTATATTAAACAATCTAATAAAACTATTGCTTTTTTATATCAAATAATAATTCATAGTAAATTTTTACTATAAATATTGAATAATTGTTCGATATTATAAGCGAATTTTCAATTTGAGTTCTGGCTTTTTGATAAACTTTTTTCAATCATTTAGTGGAGAAGAAAAAAAAGTGCACAATATATATAAAATTCAGCTTAAGTTTGCATTCAATGACTAAATGGCAGCTAATATACTATAAAGCATTGTCAAAAATTTATCATTTTTTTTATTCAAAAAAAATCGAGTAGTGCCGAACAGTATTTCATAGATAATTATGAATTCGCTCATTGAACAATAATGTGTAAATAGGTAATTTTGCTCAGCTTTCGATACTCCCAAACTTTTATTCATTTCTTAATATATAAAAAGTTTCAACTTTTCAAAGACGATGTTTGACAATATTCTTCTAATAGCCTCGTATGTGCTCGATAGTGAAATTAGATTGGCTTTCTACCAGCTTGAATGAATATCTTACTGTTTAATGTCTATTTTGTATTAATAAATATTCATCTGAACATTTAATCAAAGTTAACCTTCATATAAGACTCGGTTCATGATTTCAAATAACATTTACTTATTAGAAATAAATGAAATGAACTAAAAATTTTGTTTTTAGTTGATGTTCTCGTTCATAATAATTGATAGATAATAGATATGGTAAAATTATTGGTGTTACTATAATTTTACCAATTTATCTTGTACAGTATCAGATGGCAATCCTAAAATTAAATTAATGATCAGTAAATTAAATATTTACATATACTTGATTGATCAAATTACTCATAATATAATTATTTAGTTACAAGTCATATGATGTAACATCTAATGAAAATATTTGATAAAATAAAATGAAAAAAACTCTTTTTGTTTTTAATATTTTCATTTCTTATTATTAGAACTTTTCATTTATCGTTAAGTGATAAAAATTTACTTGAAAAATAATTGAAACTTAAAGGAAAGATTATAAAGAAAGTGCATAGACATAAGTATAAGAATGATACATTAGGATAAATTTTTAGTTTCACAAAATAAAAGAAAAAATATAAAAAGCAAATTTATTTGAGGTATATTATCTTTAATTTTAATATCTTTTGTTAGCTAAAAGTAAAAATAAATAGTTGGCACTGTTGATCAGCTTACATATTACTGAACGATAATTATTCCTTATAATTGGTTTTACCCTCTTTTTATCTTTCGGTTACGGATCTTTTACACTTCATGGTAAGTTTTTCTTCTCAACAACTGAATCTTATATGGAATTAATAAAAAGATTGCTGATATCATGATATGGTGATGTATGATTCAGATTTATTATCTCACTTCTTAACTCATGAACTGTGATAGCTAAAGACGATTGAAATTCATTATGATTTCCTCAACACAAGTCCTATCGATAGATTCAAGATTATTATGTCACATGGGATCATATTCTAACACTTTCAAAACTCGTGCAATCAGTCGATTTCTCTACGCGACTTTGAATTGGGTAGAATTTTAATTTTTCATGCTTTCGCAACTGTGGTAATATATATATTGATGATGAATGTTGATGTATATGGTTAAGATTTCGTAATCAATTAATTCTATTAATGTGTGAATATAAAATAACAATAACAAAAAGAGAAAAAAAAGATAGGGGACACCCGGGATTGAACCAGGGACCTCTCGATCTGCAGTCGAATGCTCTACCACTGAGCTATATCCCCATGCCTTTAAATCTTATCGTGGATATTATTTTTTTTGAAAAATATATTATCATGGTTAATAAAAATGTAAAATTTATTGTTAGAAAAAATTGAAAATATAGAATAATTTTATAGAAATTCTCATTTAATTTTTGCATAAAGTCTAATTACAGTTACGATACCATATAAAATACTGCAGTCTTTTGTATAAAGTAATAAAAAATGTGAAGATTGTTGAGAGTCTTTAAATAAACTGTTACAGAGTGTATTAATTCTAAAATGTTTCAATGAAGTGAATTCAATACCAATGTTTACTTTTACTTTAATATGATTGTAAATAATCAGATCATAATTTTCTAATTCAGTTTATTCATTCTTTCATTCTAACACAAAGCATTCTCAAGACTTTTTGCTTTTGGTGTCAAGCCATTTTGAAAATTAGATATTCTCTAGACTGAAATTAAAGGGTCTAGCAACGGAAATTCACCTTTGTCTGTCTGTCTGTCCGTCCGTAACAAAGCAAAAAACACCGCGTTGCTATGGTACAAATAAGCATGTAACTGTGGTAAAAATGACTATTTACTACTAGTAGCACAATATAAACTATGTACTTATTGTTTAAATACTATACTCTGCCCTAGACTCAAAGTATAGGGTCTAAAAACGTAAACACATATGTGTCTGTCTGTTCGTAACATTGTCCAAAGTATCACAAAGGTCTGACATAAACAGTCATTTTCATTAGACTATCACTTTAAGTTCTAGAAAGAGGAATTCATGTGCATTTGTCAGTCTGCCTGTTCTTTATTAATATCGACCAAAATGGACACATTGAGATCTTGAGAAAAAAAGCATATATAGAACTCTTTAATATGATTTGATTGATAGTTAATACTATGTGAATGTCAATAAGTGTGTATGTAAATAATAAATCGTTGAATCTTATTAAGACAATATGAACAGAAGCATAATTAACAAATTCATATTTTATTCCTTCGACTGTGGGAAGGGTCATATGAAAAAAAATAGCTTGTGGCGGTGTGACAGGATCAAAAGTCAAAAAAAGCATGTCCTTAGAGAAACCAACAAGAAATCTTAACATTTTAGCAAAGGTTTTCGGGTTTGGGGAATCGAATGATAGCATTAGTTCTTGAATTTTTTCAAGCAATGTTTTCTACTACGAAAAGGCCTTTTTATAAAGTTTAACCAAAGGTAATCAGGGATCAGGGAATCGATTCAGCTGGCAGAAAAAAATAATCTTGTTGGAATTTATCAATTGTATGTTATGTGTATTTCCGAGTCTTGTCGTACATAATGAGTACCAAATAATAATTTTTAAATAAAGAATCGGATCTTTATTATTAAAATTATGAAGACAATTTTTTTCTCTTTGACTTTTAAAACGTGAAATCTTTTTCAATAAATAGTAACAGAAGTGTAGAAACGAAGACTAGTATATTTCCTCGACGAAGGATGAATTAAACAAAGTAAAATAAGCTTGCTTGTCACCGGGTCAAAAGAATATCGACTCAAAGATCACTACTCAATTATTTTCGGTATACGGCTTCCATAGAATCAGATTATTGAGTCTGAGAACTCGCAAAGGAGCCTTCCCGAGTGATACTCTTCGTTTGGGCTCATATTTTGCCTCTAGATAGGACTCATAGCGTAAATAAGAGTCCTAAAAGGCTTTGTCCCCATAGCCTTTTGTTGTTGGATACTGCGTTCTTAAGATATTGGAATAATTCACTGTCGTCATCCCCCTCAAGGATATCAAAAAGACTCGTTTTCAGATTTCGACTTGAAACTTTGTATAGAGTGAAGTCTCAATGAGAACGTTTTATTGTGGGAGTTTCAGACGTATTCCTTCTTCCTATCCTAAGATACGGTTTTGGTAATCTAATGTCACTTGCATAGGCAAGTTTTGATGTCCTTGAGGGGGATTACGACAGTGAGTTATTCCAATTACTTAAAAACGCAATATCATAACAATAACAGACTATGGGAACAAATCCTTTTAGGGCTCTTATCTACGTTATGAGTCCTACCTATAGGCAAAATATGAGCTCAAACGGAGGGTGTCACTTGGGGAGGTTTCCTCGTCAGCCATTGGCAAACTTTTTACATCGCACTTTTGATCAATCAGACTCTATTTATCTAAACTTCTAGTAACATAAGAATAATCTTCTAGAGAAGAGCTAATGAAAGGCATTCTTCAGGGTTTTCTTTTATATCACGGTAGTCTACATTATACACAAAGGCTCAACTTGCAAAAGATTTATTATTTCCAAGGGCTCCTTTGTTGAATAAATATGCTTTTGAAGATATTGTACGAAACCATTTATACGATGTTTAGAAAAGGTTTCGTATGGAACTTTTTGTGCGAAACTTGTTCGACTTTTTCCAGTAACGGTTTCGGACAAAATCTCGTATATGAAACCATTTTCCCCATTGATCTCTTTTTGCGAAACTGAAAAATATTCGAAATGTGTATCTGCGGACAGAGTCTTTTTTCGTATCGGAAAATATCGTTTTTTTACAGTGCAGATCCAACCGTTTTACACTTCGAACTGAACTGGACTCGAATTATTATATCTGACATCCAACTGGATCGGATTCGAGCACGACTAATATTTAAAAGATTGTTTTGTAGTTATATAGGATTTTCAAAGTTTTATTTTGTATATGAAAATATACTATCTTAATTTGGACAACTAACAAAAGAATCATCTAAAATTTCGCAGAAAAACAAGTGAATCAAAAAATTGATGATTCAGTTTTTGTTTCTATGCTTCTAAAATCCTTTCAGCTTCACTAAAGATACGTCGAATAATTATAATCTAAAAACAAAAGATGTTGTTCATCATTTACAATTGAATTATTATAATCTTAAATATAAAGTATAGATCAAATATTTTGGATTACTCACAGTTGAATTCTACCTATTTTTTTAGAGATGTTCATCGCAGTACTGTCGTCGCGGCGACACATCATTGTGACAGTGATGGTGACAAATTATTAAAGAAGCCATTATGACTGCAGCAGTGTTTTTTTTGAAGATATTGAAAAATTGCATGAATTTAATACAGAATTTTGATATTTACATATGAAACATCTTGTAACTAGATGAATCTGATGATCTACTATCAATATTTATCAACCAATACAATCACAAAAAGTGAAATTCGAAAAGTTTTTTTTTCAAAATAATCATGACAGCATCAAATTTCCAGCTGCTATAAACATCTCTACTATCTTTACTATAACAAAAAAGCATAAGAAAATGAAATCAACAAAAATTTATATTATTTACTTTAATAATGAAGGTGGTTATACGATAAGTTACAAAGAATAGACAGAAAATGCACACTCTTTTTTTTTCACTTTACACATAAAAATCT
>JAJEKB010020966.1:178663-216901 GCA_022393335.1 Macrotrachela quadricornifera | reverse complement strand
AGATTTTTATGTGTAAAGTGAAAAAAAAAGAGTGTGCATTTTCTGTCAATTCTTTGTAAATTATCGTATAACCACCTTCATTATTAAAGTAAATAATATAAATTTTTGTTGATTTCATTTTCTTATGCTTTTTTGTTATAGTAAAGATAGTAGAGATGTTTATAGCAGCTGGAAATTTGATGCTGTCGCGATTATTTTGTAAAAAAAAAACATTTCGAATTTCACTTTTTGTGATTGTATTGGTTGATAAATATTGATAGTAGATCATCAGATTCATCTAGTCTCAAGATGTTTCATATGTAAATATCAAAATTCTGTATTAAATTCATGCAATTTTTCAATATCTTCAAAAAAACACTGCTGCAGTCATAATGGCTTCTTTAATAATTTGTCACCATCACTGTCACAATGATGTGTCGCCGCAGCGAGAGTGCTGCGATGAACATCTCTAAAAAAATAGGTAGAATTCAACTGTGAGTGATCCAAAAAATATTTGATCTATTATTTTTTTTAAGATTATAATTATTCAACATATCTTGAGCGAAACTGAAAGGATTTTAGAAGCATAAAAACAAAAACTGAAACATCAATATTGTGATTCATTTATTTTTCTGCGGAATTTTACATCATTTTTTTGCCTTTTCTGAAGGAAACGGTAATGGGGCGTTTAAATATGCCGGCTAAGATGCTTAAAGTTTGTCCGTCTGTCTATCTCTCTTAACCAATCAAAAAACAGTAACGATTATATCGATAACACTAGAATGTAATACTTCCTAAAAAGGTTCACAAAGGATTTTTTGGGATCGGGGAATCGAATGGTCCTATTAGTTTTTTATGATTTTGCAAAAGAATATTTATTCAAAAAAATTAGTGAATTCTTATAAAGTTTCATCAAAAGTTTTCGTGATTGGAGAAACTAATGGTACCATTAGTTCTTGAATTTTTTAAGTCATTTTTTTACCAAAAAAAGGCTTGTTTTTATGAAATAACGTTTTATCTCGTGAATTGGAGGGGAGATCATGTAATATAAAATAAGTTTGTAGTTATTTAGGTATGCTCCCTTCTAAAGTGTCTCTCTATCTTTCTGTATCCAAGCCAATCGGAAAACGTTATCAGCTAGATTAATATCATAAGCTTGTAATATTCTAGTTGAAAACTCTATGAAAGGTAAAGAATTCGCATCTGGAGTCAAATTTTTGGTTAGTAATAAGTTACCAAACAATTAACAATTAGTTTTACTTTTTTTTCCTAAGAAGTTTAATCCAAAAAGGTCGAAGATCAATAATTGAAAACTGAGTTGGTTTGCCAAATAATTAACAGTAAATAATATAAACTATCTCCAGTAATACTCCACCAATAACAATTGATTATGAGAAATCGAAATCTAGAGTTAGCTTTTCAATATTGGTAGATATTAAATAATGATAAATTAATTAATCATCATTTCTAATAAAATTTGACTGATTCTTGTTCATTGAGCATAGAAAATACGGATGCGAAATGAGAAAAAAATGTTTCCTATCTATTTCTTAGCTTTCTTTGGTGAACTGTCTGTTGTTTTAGGTTTGACCCATGGATATGCGAGAGTCGTGAATCTATGTTCGATATTAATCCTAATAGAACTAGTTTTCCTTGTTGATTACTATATGTCGAATGTTTGAGTGAGATTGATACAAAAATATCTAAAAAACGAAGCAACTGGTTGAAGTTCTGTTGTTGAGCCTCCATAGGTATCAACCGTAAAATCATATTCCAAAATAGACGAAGTTCTTTCCTAGAAAATATCCAGTAGCTTTTTTAGAAGAATTCAAACGGGATACATCCATTAACTTCAAGGCTGAACTAATATTGATCAGTATAGTGGCATTATATATGCAAACAGGTGGTCGTGAGTGACCGATCGGAGGGAGACCGACGAACGACTAGACGTTGATTTAAAAGCTTCATCGTAAGTGAAGCATAACATTATTGATAATCTGACGAGAAAAAATGCACCTTAAACAATTAAAGCTGACTCTAAAAAGTCATTCCGATTTTTTAAAAAAAATCTATCTTATTAATAAAATTCGTATCAAAAACCTTCTGCTGAGGAGCAAACTATTTGTATTAATTGAGTATGAATCAGCTAATGATTTTCTTATCGTTTACATTAAACTCATCACAGAATCTAAGTTCACTCTGACAAAAAATTTGATAAATTAACATACTGCTTCTTATCATTTAATTATAGTGATTGAATTTATGTGTTTAATTTCCTTTTAGATACATACAATACGAGCAAATTTTTGATTAAAATAGGACACTATGCAAAATTTTGACCTAGAACCGATAAAATCGCAGATTTATTTCATATTTTTATTACAATTATTAAAATATATCTCGTTTTGTATCTGAAACACGCATAAGTTGTCATGATAAAGTTAGTCAGCAGAACTATATTGGTATATGCTGAATATAAGCTAATTTTAGATTTATTCAAAACATGACAATCACTAAAATCAACATAGGACGTTAAGCAGTTTTTCGTATCCACAGCAAGATTCATGAAATGATGAGAGTAGATGAGTATATAGATATGAAACATCAAGTAAATCACGTGAGTACTCGTCGTTTATTTTTTTTGTCAAGTGAAAAAGAAAAAGAATACATCTATCTATATGTATAATACGAAGTGTCGGACTGTTTGTTATAGGGTCAAACTTAAAGCATAGAAGAAAAACAGGCGTGCACTATGTACGGGATCTTATTAGTATCACATATCTTTTTTTATTAGTAAAAATCAGCTAAAGAAAACATATGAGCTACATTTTAAGTTCATTAAGTGCTAAATTGATAAACTTAATTTCGTCGTCCTATTAAGCTAAACGCGAGTATGACATACATAATTGCGGTAGAAAAAAGATAAATACTGGTAGTATAAAATTCTTTCTTGAAAGCAGCATATGCAATGACAAAAAGATATATAGCCATAAAAAGTTTTCGTTTGTATATTCTGGTAAAACAAAGCTTTTGACATAATCGTCGGCATATCCTATGAAAAGGATCAGTCACTAACGATGCACAGAATGTTATACAAAATAAACACGATTTCTTTCTAACTGTCCCTTCCGATATCATCAATATGTTTTCATTTCGGTTTGATTCTGATAAGACTTTTTCAGTTGATTTTCTCATTGAAAAAATATCGTAATTTGGGTTTCCAGATTTCTGTGTTACAATCCACTGTTTCGCCAGACCATAGTTAAACAATCCGGATATCGATGCACAAGCATTGTGCAACGACATCGTATTCAAAAATAGAATATATAATAGTGTCAAATGAACTGCATTGCGGGTAAATATGACAACACAAAAACTATGGATTACTAAAACATAAATACTGATGGTATTGTAAAGATTCCATTGGGGTGTCCACATGCTTACGGGTGTGATCAAAATTAATGAAATGACATTGAAAAGATGAATAAAATGCCGAAACAGATAGCATAAACATATTAATTTTCGTAACCATGAAATATGTTTTGCTTGACAAACAAGTCCGACCATTTTTCGAGCTACTTGCGTTGGACCACATGTCCACCGATGCTGTTGAGATAGATAGGTAGATAATGTTGAAGGAAGTTCATTGAGACATTCAACATCTTGAACATATACTGCACGCCAACCATTTAAATAAACTCGAACTGATAAATCTAAATCTTCGACAAGCGTGTCTGTAGGCCATCCGCCAGCTTGTTCGATAGCTGATGCTCTCCAAACACCACCGGTACCATTGAAAGTAAAAAATAGTGACGCACGAAATCTACCCTCTTGTTCACATTTATGATGAAAGTTAAGAATAATTTCTTGCATACGTGTTAAAAATGATTCTTTGGCATTCGTAAATGTCCATCGAGCTTGTACAAATGCAATAGTTGAATCATAAATTAGAATAGGTAATGTTCTTCGTAGAAAATCTTTAGTCGGTAAAAAATCAGCATCGAATAAAACAATATATTCAGCATGACGAATGAACGACATACCAGTGTTAAGAGCACCCGCTTTAAAGCCTTGACGATGCCGACGTCGGCAAACATTTATTTGTACTCCTCGGTCGTTCCATTTTTGCACACAGTTGTCAACAAGTGTTTTTGCTTGTTCGTCACTCGAATCGTCTACTACTTGAATTATAAGACGACTTTTTGGCCAATCTAGATTGCAAGCACAATCAATAATCGATTCACAGCATTCAATTTCATTTATCATCGGGAGTTGAACAGCAACTAATGGATAATCAAGTTCATTTATTAAGGATGATAGCACATCATTTGGTGTCGAATAAACGGACTTAGGCAAATATAGTCGAATGAAGATATGTACAAGACGTTCAGTATGAATTATAACATGGATAATAATAAATACAATCAATAGAACTTCTGCAATACGTATATGTGTATATTGAATTTTATTTTCAACAAATGCAGTCAATTTGTGTCCATCATCATCATTGATTGATGTTATTGGTGGCATAATTTTTATGTGCAAAAAACGAAGTCTGACTGTAATAATTAATACTTTATATATGCATTCATACAATCTAACAATAAAATAATAAAAGATCATTTCAACAAAGATGATAAAATGTCATCTAACTCTATTAAACAACATTTTACGTTCGAAACATCAGTTGATTAATAAAAGATTTTTACATTATATATTACATTTTTATATTTTTATATTTGAATAATAAATTATTATATTATATACATATTTAATTGATAAAAAAAAGAGAAAATTAATTTATAGTGAATTAAACAACCTTTCTCAAACGTAATGAATATATGTATAATATATACGATTGATCAAGCAATAATCCATAAGATAATCTAAGAGACTAATACATCTTAAGATATATACATATTCAAACACAAGAGAAAAATTGATTGCATAGGATGAATAAAAGTAGAACTTAACTTAGAAAAAAGTTCAAGATTCTAATCAATAATTTTCAAGTTCTTATTTTTTTATGTAATTAAGTCCTATGAATCATTCTCATGGAAAAAAAAACAACAACTAATAATCAGACAAAACATCGCCTAAAACTGAAGATAGTTCTTTATAGATAATATGCATCTCACTAATAAATGTATTATTATTTACTCGTACTCACTGACTATTAACAATAAAGTATTGTGTATTTATAATCAAGGCTTTATTTCTTTTTTTTTTTGTATGTAAACATTCATATACTACACGCTATTCTCCTTTACTGAAAACAATCACAATACGTATGTATTAACGGATACGCATATACAAAAATCATATTATTAGTATTGATAAACACGTGTGCGTTAGACTATAATGCATATTTAAGTAGATAGATTTTATTTTTGTGAATGACTAACTGCAAAAGTGAAACGGGTTTATTGACGATATTAGATAAGGTTATATGGTTTAGATAGTATGTTCAGTAAATATATTTAGGATTATTTTTAAATGATTTGAATGTATTGTGGCATTAGCTGCAGTTAAAACATAGTTGCATCGATTTTACCAAATTCTGAGATACGTTACCAAAATTATAATGTTTTTTTTCGTAAATGCATCTCATCTATTTCATTGAAGTCCATAGTGATACAAATCAAAGATTCTCATTAATCTTATCCGTATGAATCTGGATTGCGAATATAGTTCTATCCTTGGTAAAAACAATGAGTTCATTGGGTTAAGACATGATGAAGATCAACAAACTAAAAATCCTCAATTCAGTGTGCTCTTCTTTCCTATGTATGACTCTTGGAGTTTGCTCGAACAAAAGAGTTTGAGAAATAGCTGTGAGACTTAATGTACTTTATTTCTGTGATACGGGATATCTTTAACGCGATATTTATAATAAAACATTTGATGATTTCCGTTCCTACTAGAATACAAAGCATAATGAGTAAAAAAAATCATATTTTCTGATATATGACCGAGGCTATATAAGCAAATAAAAACTGGAGCTTCAGATTGGCTGGTCACACGCATATATAACATGAAGCTAATTTCTTAATAGATTTTAATCACAATGAGGGATAAAGAAATGGATTTATTAAAAGCAATAGGTATTCTATATGTTCTTAGTGTTCATTATTACATACCTTGGATATTTAAATATCCATATGGATCATTTTTATTACCATTATTTTTCTTTATTTCTGGTTATTTTTTTAAATCATATTATGGATTTCGTATGAAATTATTTTATTGTGTACAAAAGACTAAAGAATTAATATTACCATATGTTATCTACCAATTCTTATTTACAATTATCTGTTACTTCTTACAAACATATTTATCAATTAATTTAATAACAACTTATTGGAAATTAGATTTTTTACATTATCCAATGATTTTAATTTTTAAATTATTATTCGGTGGTATTTCTACTATATTCTTTACAAGTTGGTTTATAACAGATTTATGGGTTATATTAATCATTATGCAATTTATCTATGATAATAAATATAATAATAAAAAAATAGATTTTATTTATTTTCTATGCTTTTCATTGATCACATTGTCTAATATTTATTGGTCATATACTTCACCTCGTTATAATAAACCACTGATACCATCAGATAATCTTCCTCTTTTTGATCATAATACATTTAAGGTTATTTTTATTCGAATATCATTTGGTTTATTATTTTATTTTTATGGAATAATTTATCGTACACATATTGAAAAGTATCAAAAATGCTTATTTACCGGAAGAAATTTTTGTTTAGCATTTATTGCTATATCTCAAATTGATAATTATTATGGACTTAATAGTGAGTTTATATATTTTAATGCTGAATTTAAATCTGCACCAATATGGTTACCTATTTTAACATCTATAATTGGTATTTATATTTTTATGTTCATTGCAAAATGTATTGCAAAATATATTGATGATAAAGATATTTTAATTATAATTGGAAAGGAAACATATCATATTATGTGTCAACATATGTTAATATATCTTCTTTTAAATATTATTATAATTGCAATTTATCATAATAAAAATTTTGAAATTCTCAATTCAAATGTAAATTATAAATATAAACCAGAAATAAATTGGCCTATTTTTATTGGATTTGGTGCATTGATACCAACGTTTTTAGCGATTTACATTCGAAAATTATTTATAAAAAATTCATTAAAATAGTTTTAAATGTAATAAAAAATTTGAAATTCACATGCCTTTTATATACAAATAGAAAATATGTAATATGAAGAATTTCTTTTCAATGTTATTTATTTATAAAAAAATGTATAACCATAATTGCACATCATATGATTGATAGATGATGATTGAAATTAGGCGTGAAAGTATTTTTTTTTAGCCACTTAAAATACAAATACAACAATAGTTTGAAGCAAAAATTCCATTATCGTAAGAGTAAACTTTAATAGATGAGTTATATCGGTCAATTGAAAAATATCGCAACTGCTAGAAAATTTTTTTGAATAAAATAAATATTATTACAATTTGGATCTGACATGCAGAAGTTCCTCTGGAAAATGAGACACAAGAAAAATAGAACCAGCGATTGTCAAATGAGCAGTATCAAATGAAGTTAATGTATCAGCATTTTCTCCAGTTCGTGTCAAACAACCATTTGAATTACATAAAATTTTGCATGAAGAAATGTAATTAATGTTCATATCTGTAGCAAAACTTTCCATCATTTTATCTAATTCATTTACGTAAGAAACAAGACCAAAATGCATATAAGTAGGTATATGATGGAGTTTATTTCGTAAGTAATAATTGTAAAGATTTCTAGACAATTCATTTTTCCAGATTGGTACAGGACCCACTAGGTAAATATTTTTTATAGTCATATTTCTCAAGTATGCAATAGTTTTTGTTAGATTTCTCCAGTAATAAGAGCCCCAACCTGCTGCCAATACAACAGTATTTGGCTTTTCATATGAGATTCTTTTTAAAATATAATTGTTGATCTTCTTGCAATAAGGTATATCAGCTATCGAAATATCATACATTGGTGGACATTCGCTTGCAGTAAGTTGAGTTATTCGAAAATCTGGCTTTGCTGCTGATATTCCTGGAATAAGATGAGCTGCATGAGAATCACCCCATAGTATTATTGCGGTCGAAGCAGGCTTTTCGATGTTATCCGTACATGCACCAAATTTTGTTTCACCTCGTCGAAGGTTAAGGAAACATATGGATGGTCTATAAGCCATTATGTTACGATAAGTATATTCATCATTATTACTTGTAATATTTCGAATAAACGGTGGAAATCGATACGGCAATCCATTAGATCGATAAGTACAATAACCCACAAAGGCAATAGTCAATATTGAAACGCATAGGAGATAGGATTTTTCGTTGAAAAAGTTCCCAAAGCGAATTGGTTTTTCAATAAAAGTACAAGTAATCCAAGCGATGATGATACTCAAAATAATGATAGTAATGCGTGTATGAACGGAAAGCTCATCTCCAACATAGATACGTGTAAATACAAGTAGCGGCCAATGCCAAAGGTAAAGTGGATAGCTAATTAATCCTATTTCTACTAGAAAGCGTGAAGAAAGAATCTTTTCATTTATCCAAATCGTTGGACCCATTGAAATCAGGCACGCTGTACCTATTGTTGGAGATAATGCCCACCATCCAGGAAATGTCGATGTTTTCGTAAGACAACGCATCGGTAAAATAATCAGAAGAGTTGCAGTAATCGACATAACAATACGAAAAATACTCCCGTTACGAATCCACATCTTATTTTGAGAATGCTGACTTATATATTTTAATATAAAAGTTAATTGTGCTCCAATCAGCAATTCCCAAATACGACTCGTAGGCCAATAAAAAGTTTGAGTGTTGTCTGTATTTATCCTAATTATATTTATTGTAAAGGAAACAAATGTTAGACAAATGGTTAAAATCAATAAATTCAATTTCATTTTTCGTGATAAGTATAGCAACACTGGCCAAACTATATAAAACTGTTCTTCAATTCCAAGAGACCAAAGATGAAGTAGAGGTTTTGTATCTGAAGCAGCAGCAAAATATCCTGATTCGCTACTCAATAAGAAGTTTGAGAAAAACAAAGAACCGGCTATAATATGAAAACCCAAATTTTTGAATTCTGTAGGCATCAACAAATGCCAACCAGCTACATAACAACCAATGAGTACCACGATTAATGACGGAAAGATTCTTTTTATGCGACGACTATAAAATTGAGCAAAACTAAATGAATCTGTTTCGAGTTCATTGTAGATGATTGAAGATATTAAGTAGCCGGATATGACAAAAAAAACGTCCACTCCCACAAAACTACCAGTTAGATAGGTTGGAAAAGTATGATATATAACCACTGCACAAACAGCAATAGCTCGCAAACCATCGATGTTTGCTCTATACATTGGATTCGCAGGATGTGGTGGAATTGACGAAGAAGTATGAACACATTGATTGACTAATTTATTCATTATAATCATACTTCTCATCATCAATCTTTAATATTACCTATTAACCAATAAATATTTAGAATTAAATCTAACTGAATAAGTTTACGAACTTTCTTAAAAGTCTTAAACGAATCACTATTTGCAATATATAATCAAACTATTGTAGATTTTTCATAGAAACATATTGAAGTTCTTAACAACTAGACACATGGTATTATAAGAATTTGAATTTTAGAGGAACTAACACATATAGATTTCAGTATAATAAGTTCAATCTTTGCATTACCGAAAATTTTAGGCGAAATTTTGACAAAAATCATTAGAACTTGGAAAAAGACTCTGACTCTTAATGATGAAGAAGTTGCTTGCAAATTTAGCGGTACACAATATTTGACTTTACTCTAACACTTTACAGAGAAAACAAAGAACTTTAAAACTTTCACCAGGCTTTTTGATACTTTTAAGTCATTATTAGACTTCACCAATCTTAAAAATCTGAAAATATTTATAGATGGCGTTTTAAATGGTGTCGTTTGTAACTTATTTCAATCAGTTACAAATAATAACTTTCCTTCATACTTTACAGCAAGAAAAAAGAGTCAGGTACTATTGAAACCTAATGGCAAGTAGAAATGACGCAAAGAAAATAGTATATTATTGTGATATACACTCACTCGATTCGTATAAGTAATTGCGGCAAAATTCAGATACGTCAACAGAAAATGCTTTCTATTTTTACATGCACGTGCTAATCAATGCACATGGTGTTAATTATGTATATACATATTTTTTTATACACAAACGTGTTGATTCTTACATATAGATAAAAGCAATATGTATTATGTTTTATGTAAATATAAAGAAAGACAACAAAGAAAAATATACCCTATTATGAATATAAAAGGTCTTTTAGTTATAATTGACGAGTAGAGGTAAATAATCATACAGTCGTCAATCGAGCTTTCAATGTCTGTGAAAACTACCCAATGCATATGAGACAAGAATTAGTTATTGCAATGAAGATGAAATTGGAGTTTTTGACCACAATCGCTTATAAAAGTCTTTCTCTCATTGAATAACATATTATAAAACCAAAAAGGAATGAATAGTAAAGATTCATTGGCATTTTTTACGCAAACTAAAATAAAAAGTCAATTTAACGTAGTTATACATTTACACATATTTTTCTTAGATGATCTCGCGATCACTATTAATCGACAATATATTGTGAGGTTACTAGATGCATGGTCATGATCAAATGATCTCGAGACGATTAGAACTTTTCAACTTGATCATCTTGAGTTTCGCTAATAAATAATACTTATTCAAATTGAATTGAAACAGTACAGGTGGCTCATGAGTAATTTTATCAATGATAGAGGTGTCTGTAAGCTTTATATCCATACGAACAAGATTAGGAAGAACCTTTCTTAAGTATCATTATTGACTTGAACAATAAAAATTTACTTTTTCACAGAAAGGAAAACAAAACTATGTGCTTAACAAAGTTTCTCACTAGTCTTGTCCGTATGGATTTGGAGCATGAATTTGTCTTTAATCGTTGGTAAAAAAAATCGGCTCATTCGCTCTAGCCGTAGTGAAGATATTCAATTTTCTTTTCAATGAAGTGACTTCTGCACCATTCTGTACATTGTTTTTTCCTGTCGATAAAGAAGTAAATTATCTTGTTCAAGTCAATGGTAATATTTAATAAAGGTTCAATTTTTATGGTTCGGTTGCGTTGCTTGTGAGCCATCCTGTCTTGATTATTTAAATTTGTCAAAAAGAAAACACATCCCTTTGCCTAAAAATGTGTCGTTCAATAAATCGTAAAACTAGAGATCTGCAAAACTACTTTTTTTTAGTCTCGGTCCCGGTCCCGATCTTAAATCAACCTTTCGTATTGTTTTTAATCTCTATTCTATATATTAAATTCTTTTTTTAGAATTAAATAATTATCTTTTCATCTCATATTCTTTCAACAATTTAAAAACATTTGTACGATTTTATGTCATTTTAAGAGACACAGAAAGAAGAAAAAATAATTTAAGCATAAAAAATAAAATGATTTCTATTTAATTAAAGGGACCTCGAACAAGTTTCGTATAAAGTCTTGTATGATTCTTACAAGATCATAAAGATCGTATGAATTCGCATAATAAATATAAAAACCTCGGATTTCAATACGAGCGTTATGTGTACTTCTAAAAGTGAAAAGAATTGACGACAAAGTGATTTTGATCGAATTGTATAAAAACTAGCTATCTTGAGTCTATGATCAGCATTTTGACCTTATCTCGTTAATGGATTGCCCATTTGAGCTCTGGGACATCTCAATTGGACAGAAAACAATTTACTCTACAGATTCATTCTATTTAATTGAATAAGTTATGAAATGAAAGAAGTGCTAGAAGTCAAAAACTGCGTAAATCCGAAGAAATAATACACTTGAGGAGGTGGGATTTTGGATTTTTCTCACCTGGTGTACTATATCCTAGCCTTATTTTTTTACAAGATATAGATCTCATCAAGACACATGTTTTCTCACTAAATTATAAAAATAAAAATTCTGAGAAGTCAAGTTACCAAGGACCACATTGTAGGCGACCCTATCTAGTGATCATGGACTCAACTCCCAGAGTGGTACCACTAATCGACGGTCTTGTCCTCGATCTTTCCAGATTCTTGATTTCCTTGATTAGTAGTCAGGATTCTTACCGAAAATTCAAGATGAAAAGAAATTTGTCTGATTACTTTGAAGTAAAAGAATCAGGCAAGAATTACAAGATATTCAAGAATTTTTTAAGTTTAGACAAGAACATGGAAAGAGCCTACAGGATATTTATAGTTTCTTGAAGTTCAGGCAAGCTTCTTTTTCTTTCTTTTTAGAGATTCGTATCTGATCTTAAAGATCAATAGAACATGATCTCATTGTTTAAATACATATATAAAGATAGACGAACGTATTGAAAAGACGTTCATCTATTTTCTTTTTCTATTGAATGTAGAGAGAAGACAGTAAGATACAACATGATTTGTTTTTCGAAAAATTGTATTTGTCATTAACATTTATGTTTTCATTTGTAGAAATTTTTTCTCATGGAAATCAACCAAGAAGATTCAGCTAAGTTTTTTTTCAGCAATATTATTTCTAATTTAGATAGTAGGAATCTATAACTATAATATTCTTTTTTCTTCGAGCCACATATTGTCGTAGTTTTTTAGAACCATCACCTCATACAGCAAAACAAAGGCGATGAAGAGCGCATCGAAAACAACAAGCTCTTTCAACTTAATTATCTTTACCTCTTCCAACTGCAGAATAAGTCCTAGTAACGAAAGGAGATAATCATAGTGCTGTAAAAACAACCCTCATTTATGTCTAGGAGTGTCAACCTAGTATTAGCATTAAATAAATGGAATGTTAATACTAATTCGACACCCCTATTTGTATCACAGGAATTAATCAAGAACTTCAAGAAAGAGATTCAGACAAGAATTCAAGAAATTCAAGAATCTGGAAAGATCGATGACAAGATCGTCGATTAGTGAAAGAAACATCCATGCTCACGATTACAATAGTATTTAATTATATTTTATAATCTTCTATTTATGTTAAAAGTGATCAAACAACAATTTTTATTAAACTATGATTTTATTACACTAATTTATTTGACAATGTTTATTAAACTAATTACATATAGAGATTAATTTACGCGAAACAGTAGATAAACATCTTAGAAAACCAGTTGGAGGCAATGTTCAATTCGTAAAGGTGTCATTAACCCAATTGCCTTGTTGAATACTACCATTGCTAAAGATTAATTTTCCTTGTCCATGTTTCTTGTCGTTCTTCCAAAATCCTTCATATCGACTTCCATTAGTATATGTCATGATACCGTATCCATCACAGAGATTATCAACCAAATGACCTGCATATATCTGACCATTCGCGTAATAATTAGTACCATTTCCATTTATTCTATCATTTTTCCAATATCCTTCATATCGATTCCCATCAATATATGTCATGATACCGTATCCATCGTATAAACCATCAACATAGTGACCTACATATATCTCTCCATTCGTGTAATAATAAGTACCATTTCCATTCAGGCTACCGTCTTTCCAATATCCTTCATATCGATTCCCATCAGCATATGTCATGATGCCGTATCCATCACAGACATTATCAACCAAATGACCTATATATATCTGACCATTCGCATAAAAATAAGTACCATTTCCATTCATTCTACCATCTTTCCAATATCCTTCATATCGACTTCCATCAGTATATGTCATGATGCCGTATCCATCATAGAGATCATTAACCAAATGACCTACATATTTTTCTTCATTCGCATAATAATAAGTACCATTTCCATTCATTTTATTATTTTTCCAATATCCTTCATATCGATTTCCATTATCATAAGTGATATCTAATATAAAATGAATATAAAAAGTTTAAAAATAAAATTGTTTCATCTCCTAAACTAATCCAAAATTAAAGATTCTAGTATGTTTAAGATATATATCATGAAAACTAGTTGCAGTATGATTTCTTTTCTAATTTACAACATATTACTTCTTTCAAAAGATGTACGACTTAGAATTCCAACTTTATAATAGGTCTTATTCAATGTAACATTTCTGGTTATATTTAATATATAAAAGCAAATTGTTATACTTAATATTACAGTTACTACTAGTAACAATAATATAATACAAATATCAATTTAATGAAACAAACTAGGGCAACACAAAAGAAGAGAGTCATATCAGAGTTTTGTATTATTTCATCGTTGTAATAAGATAAAGAAAACGAGCCTACTGATCGCATTAACGATGAGTTTTGATAATACCTACTACAAATACTCACTGATGAATTTTGATGTTTCTGAGGTGATTGCACTTGTGGTTAACAAATCTTCCTCTAACATTTCATTTCTGTTAATTGAAAAACTAATAACATATTGCTTGGTTTGAAGTAAGAAAATAATATTGCAGTAGATAAACTGAAAAGAGATATTTTATTTGAATAATATATTTCGAAAAGTTTTTTTTAAATACTAACTAAATGTATATAAATATATATATTGAATATCATTTAAAGCTTATATATGAAAATTCGCTTTTTATACAAATATATATTGCACTGTCTGTTCCCTATCAATACAAGATGACATTGTTGTCATTCTTTCACAATATTAATGAACAATTGGTGTCAATTAACAACACTCAAAAGATGTATGAGGACAAAAAATTAGGCTAAAACAATTTATCATATATATTTCATTATTTTGATATGTTGAATAATAATTGACACATCTTTCTTCTTGTATAATTCATTCATTAATTGCAGCATGAAGCTTACAGTTAATTGGCCATGACAAATATTACATGTACTGTTTAGAGTTAAATTTCAATATTCAATTTCAGATCATACAAGAGTCTTTTTATCTTTTCTACCATAAAAAAAACAGTGAAGTCACTCGATTAGATGTTGAACAAACAGTCTAACAAATTGACAGCGAAAATCGGATCTCCATCATAAATGATATAGTTGTCTTATTTCAAGATTCTTCGGTTGATTATTATAACAACATCAAATATGTATTAGCACTTTAATAACAGTTGTATCCGTTAGACAAGCAAAATAAATCATCGAGAAATATTTTTTTTTCGATTTATAGAATGCACAAAACCTGTTTTTTCATTTTTTTTACATCGAAAATCTCATTGAGATAGTCACCATTGTTTCGGTTCTTCATGATGATTTCACAACTATGTATTTTATCATTTCTAATCTCATCAATATTGCTGGTCATTATCTTCTTACTGGAATCAATGCAATCTATGAACCAATAAAAATGGAATGTTAATTAGTTTGGTTTTTCTTCTTAAAATAAATGTTTTTATTATTTTGAAATAAACTACATAGAATTAAATATAACGATAATACATGATGAAAAATCTTTAATTCTCATAGTTCGTGTTAGCTGAAAGAGGAAATGAATATTCTAAAAGAAAGTATAAAAACATTGGTTTTTTTAATCCAATTCCAGTAGACAATTGAATATGAATTTTATAAAAACTTTCTAAAAATGTCGATTATCGTCAATAATAATACACAATAATCTATCAATAGAAATATTTCCAACTTAAACTTGTTTTTATGCACTAAAAATTCCAACTATTCTTATCTTATTCGACGATATTTTATTTCAAGTTTAAGTATGAATAAAAACAAAATCTTTTATTAACAAGCATTTCATACCTTTTTAACAGTAACTATTGTTTTTTTTTCATTCTCTTGTTGGAATAAACCAAAATGAAAAAAAGGCATCTCCTTGGATACAAACACATTTTACTCATATTTCTGTTTATGTATATATATACAAATATATAATACAATTCAGTTAAAAAGATATTTTATTCGATATAATTTAATTCAAAAAAAAAAAATGGTAACAATTACTAAAATTGGTCCGACATTTTTCGTTTCCGGAAGTTCAATAGAAGGTGCTGCATATGCACGTCATTTTGCTCAACAATCTATGCAAGATTTTGATTTTATGCTAGTTGAAGGAATAATAAAATCTCCTGATTGTCTTATTAAATTAAACGAAACTGATGCATTTGTTCAAATAAAATATGATAAAAACTCTATAAAAAAATATACTCAACATCCCTTTTCAATAAAACAAAATATAAATGGAATTTTATGTATAAATGGTTATAAAATGAAAGAAAATTTATGTGGAACAGAATCAATAACATTTATTCCAACATTAGAATTAATTCAAACAGGTCAAACAACAATTAATTCAGCTAGTACTGAAATTAAATTTAAATCTATATCATCAACAATAACACTTCATGAACAATTTGAAAATGCATTAAATTCTATTCGACGAATTCATATACAAAATAATATTAATTTCTTACAAGAAAAATTTCAATTAGCTTGTAAAAAATTTCAAAAAATTTTTTCACAATATGCATTACCTATGACAAGTTCAATATCTAATGCACATAATATTAATTTACAAACATGTCTCGATATAATTAGTTTAACATGTCCAGCATATAAAATAAAAATGCCAGTAATAAATAAAATAAGATTAAATTCTTTACTTAATTTCTATGAAAAATATAAATATCTTGGAAATCCATTAATATTAGAAAATCATATTGAATATGGTAAATTATGTATTGATAATGAAGCAGATTTTGTACCAGCTTTACAACTTGAATTTTGGCCAGATAATATGAAATTCTTTCTTAATAGAATTCAAATTAATCGTCCAGATTTATATAAATTAATTAATGAAACATCATCAATGCATCTTATACCTAAATGGTCAACAAAAACACCTGAAATGGATCAAGATTTAGAATTTCGATATTCATTTTCAGCTATTGAACGTTTATTAGCTATAAATCGTACACAAATTGAACAAATTCTTAATGGTGTTGCAAGAAGTATTTATTATAAATATTTAAAAAAACAATCATCAATTGAAGATAATACAAAACCTATAATACCATCATATGTTATAAAAACAACTGTATTATGGATGTGTGAATTAATCAATTTAAATGATCAATTTATTGATATAGATAATAATCAAATAATAGCTCATATTATGGCTCAAAAATGGTTAGAATTTATTACAAAAATATTATATGATGGTATATGTGAACATTATTTTATTAAAAATATGAATCTTTTAGAATCATGTTCACGTGAATCATTAGATAAAGCAATAAATATACTTCAAAATGATGTTAATTTAGATGAAAATGTATCCATTGAAATATTCACTATACAAGATGAATTAATTGCTAAACAACGACAAACAATAGAAAATTGGATTGGAAATTTAAAAATAAAAGATATTTTAAATGCACTTAATGATTATAGATTATTAAAAGAAGAATGGTTATGTCCATCATTAGATATTCAAGATGATGGTGATATTATAGGTTGTATACATATATTAAATATTTTACGAACACTTGATGGTGATAAACAACAAAATTGGATTATATTTAAACGTTTATTCTTAGATATTGATGATACAAATTGGTTACCACCTATATGGGATGAACAAGTAGAAAATTCTTCTATATCTGATTTTGCTGATTGTCTTTCAGCATTAGGTACAACATTATCAAATATATTATCTATAATGGAAAAACCCGAGATTGATGAAGAAAAAAATCTAGATTTTAATCAATATGAAATTTCTAATGTACAAAATATTCTCAATGAATTAACTACACCATCTAATATGGTTCGTAATGGATTAATATCTTCTTGGTTACCAATGTTTACATCTTCATATTTTAATACATTACCAACAGGTATATCATCCGATGTTCGTTCATCATTTCAACATCGTTCAATAACAACTGATCATCCAATTGGACCATTAAATAATCTTTTACAAAATATTTCTTTACCATCACAAATAGATTCAACAACACGACAAATATATCAACAATATAGTCAACATGTTTCAAATAATTTTTTAAATTTATTATATGATGCTCCAAATGATAATATGACATTAAATGATTTAATTAAATATCATGAACCATCACCATCACAAATAATATCACAAGTAATTTTCTTCTTTCTTAAGAACTAATAAACAGATATATGAATTGCACATTTTAACTTCAAAAATAATCTGTATTAAAAAAATTCTTCTTTTCTAGAATGAAACAATATCTTCTATATCAAAAGAAATTATTTTCTATGCTACAAATACATCATTAATTAATAAAGAACAAAATACATTGATAATTTATGATCCAAATTTAACTAGAGAAAATATTGAAGAAGATATATATCATTCTATAAATGATTATGTTTTATTTTATTCTGATAAATCTCAATTATTAAAATATATACAATCAATTAATGAAGAAAAAATTTTTATTATTATTTTTGATTGTTTATTTGATGAAAATTTTTTATCAAAATTACAAAATTTTAATCAAATTAATTCAATTTTTATTTATACTTTAAAAGAAGATAATTTTGAATTATTAATAAATAAATATTCAAAAATTATTGGTATTTATACAGAAAAATTATTATTACTTGAACAAATACGATTAAAAATTGAACAACAATCAATTTTAAAATTTGGTTTTTATAATCCACAAGAAATCTTTGAAATATATACTAAATTATCTGAAGATAAAGCTTTATTCTTTTATAATTTATTATTAAAAAATCTTTTAACAAATGATTATTCAATAACTAAAACTTCTATGATACAAAAATGTAAAGAATATTATTCAAAAAATTCAATAGAAATAGAAAATATTAAACAATTTGAAAAAACATATAATTCTACCAATGCATATAAATGGTATTTTAAAAATTGTTTTATATCTAAACAACTTAATAAAGCATTTTATACATATGATATAGAACAATTGAAATTATTTTCTTTTTTTATATATGATCTTTGTTTAAATATTAAATCAACATATTCAATTATTGACAAAGTTTATTATACAACATTAATAACAACAAAACAATTTGAATTATTATCAAATAATATTGGAAAATTAATAACATTCAATGGTTTTTTAGTTATGAATAATTGTTCATGTATTGAAACTATATTACGAAAAAATAATGAAGAAATTATTATGAGATTTGAAATTATAAATGTTAATTCAATTGATTCAAATAAAGTTATATTTTATTTAGGTACTATATTTCAACTAGATTCATTTTATTTCGATAATGATTTGAATATATGGATTGCTCATTTATCTTTAAATAATAATGATAATGAAATTATTCAAAATTATATTCTTACAAAACAACAAATAATGGAAAGAATAACAATACCAATTCTTATAGGTGAATTATTATTAACAATTAATTCTTTATCTAAAACAAGCACATATTTTGATAATTTACAAAATGAAGATGATGCACTTATTTATTATTATTATGGATATATACATTATTTAAAAGGTGAATATAATTTATCATTAGAAAAATCTCAAATATCATATGGATTAATGGTAAGTGATGAACGTATTAAAGATAGTGCATTTGTTTTACATGATATTGGATATATTTATGATATGACAAAAAATTTTAATGAAGCATTAAATTATCATAAACAAGCATTAGAAATTAGACAAATATATTATCCAGAAAATAATGTATATATTGGTATTAGTTTATATAATATCGGTCGAACATTAGTTAATATAGGTGATTATGATCAAGCATTAATTTATCATCAAAAAGCATTATATATATGGAAACAAACACTTAAATATAATCATCTATATATAATACAAAGTTTACATAGTCATGGAGTAGTTTATTTTAATAAAAAAGATTATCTACAAGCATTACCATACTACATGGAAGCATTAGAATTATATGAAAAGACTATACCTCGTGATGATCATGGAATTCTAATGGTAAAAAATGCATTGGAAACAATTAATGATATTATTTCTCGATAGTAAATAGATGAATAAACTATTTAAATAGAATGTATATATTTTTTTATTTAAATGAAATGAAATTAATTGTATGAATCTATAACATAAGTAGTTGAATAGATAGTCACAATGATTTCCTTCGAATTATCAGTTGTGATAAATACATGCTTACATTATTTAATAATTTCTTCATCAGTATTATTCGATATTACCTGGATACTAATATTATTAATACTCGAGTTTTATTCAGAGTAAACCATTCTAAATATAAATGCAAATTAAACATATCTTCAATGACAATGAAGAAGCAATATAATAACTGACTGATATATTTCACAATATCTATTCTACTTGAATGAATATCAGTGATTTTTTTTTAATGTAGTGAAATTTTCAGAGCTTGTAAGACTTCTATATTAGTGTCCTGCAACCGGGTCGGGTACCCGGTACCCGACCCGACCCGGAGCCGGGTTCGGGTATGAAACTGTCGGGTCGGGCCGGGTATCGGGTAAGAAAAAAATTTTCGGGTCGGGTCCGGGTATGAAGTCATACCCGGACCCGACCCGGCGCTTACTGACATCAACAACTGAATACTGAACCGCCTGATTCACTGGATGTTTTTGCGAAATTTTAGATGATATTTTTATTATTGTTTATTGATGCAATTAAAATAATAATATAATTTGTCATGTGGAACAAAAGTTTCAAGAAGATAGCATCACCATGAAAACATTTGGATATCAATTAGTTTCGTCCGGGTCGGGTCGGGTCGGGTGCCGGGTACCGTTATTCGGATCCGGGTCGGGTCCGGGTGTGAGATGGTCGGGTCGGGTCGGGTTCGGGTATTTAAGAAAAGTGTCGGGTCGGGTCCGGGTACAAAAAGTCGTACCCGTGCAGGACACTATTCTATATATACGCTTGATCACGAGTTCCAAAAAATTTGAGAACCTTGTGAAGAAGTCTAAAGAAAGGACATCGTAGTCAAACTCGACCTAAGCCAATGTTAATCATCTTGTATATGTCTCATCGCACTCTCAATTTTACATGTTATTTTTTAGAGAATAGCATAAGAGTTAATTAGTCATCTCACTGAAGAAAGAAAGAGAAAAAAGTAACAGAACAGAATAAAAACGTGACTTATTTGCCACGTATACATTTTACAGTCAGATACTGTCACATCGTCATTCAGCTTTCGTTACGAGATGGGTAACATCTTTAGAAATAATGCAACTAAAAATTACGGTCGTAACAAGGATAATTTTCCTGATAATGATCCACCTGATCCAACTCGAATTCAATTGCCATCAACCATGGGTTCTGAACCAATCATATCTATTCCATTTGATACAGATATGAGTCAATCTATAGAAAAACGAATAAAATTCAGAGTGCGACACGCAGCGACTGATTTTCCAGCAACAGTAGAAGCACATAAAGATCATAAAATTTCCACACTTAAACAATATTTAATTAATTATGTGGGAATGCCATTTCCAACTAAAGATGGAAAATGCAAAATATTGATGGTATGGAATAAATCTAGTTTATTAGGTGATGAACCATTAAAAATCGATGGAGAAAATGAATTGAAAATAAATCAACGATATTTGGGTGGAAGTATCGATCATTTAACATTAGACGAATACGGTGTTGAAAATGGAAATTTTCTCATGTTCACGGTTACATTTCCACAATTATTCAAAACTAACTAATTCATTTAAATAAAAATACTAAAATCATATTCTTTTAATATATGCACTCGACATACGGACCAAAGATAAGGCAGAAGTTACATCTTTTTTTCAGAGTAAGAGAAATTAGTGGAAACCTCATCTCTAAAGTCTTGAAAAAGTTTGCTTTTTCCTCATTAGGGAGGGATGAAAATATGACCGAAAAAATATATTGCAAAAACGATTTGAGTGTGTATTACTTCTTTCAAAGTTTAACCAATGTTTTGATTTTGCCTCTGTAAAAATATTTTGATGATAAATGAACATTTTAATAAAAGTAATTATGCGTTTCGATAGCCATACTTTATATTGACAAGTGTCGAAAATCTGCCTTCTTCTGTATTTTTGAATCTAAAATTATTATGAAGACGATTTTTTACAAAGATAGTTTATATATTCTGATGGAGCACGAAATTCTCTACTAAGTTTTCTATTTAGCTTTTGCTACAATATTATTCGCTAAAAAATATTGAGTAGATTAGATGAAAAAATAGCCCCTAATTAGTTGATCTTTCTGGAAGAAGAACCTCTTGAATAAAAACGCCGTACTCATTACGCAATATTTTGCATCTTTTACACATTTTCTTCTAGCAACCCTGACACGCTCTTACCATGAAGATCTCATTCACAATGGGTAAAAAATATACCTTTGAAGATATGCAATGGTACGTGCTTTATCAAATGTCCTCCTATGTCTGATAACTTATTTCATTTTACTTAAACATGCCAAAATGCTTTTGAAACAGACATCAAAGATTTAAAAGTCACTGTAAATATGTATTCAATCACTCATTTTCTATAAATTGTTTCTTTGAAGACAATCACATTGATTCAAATTAGCTACAAACTAATAAATAAGTTGATGATACATTTCATTTTAACCAATTCTATTTTGTAAGAAGCAATTCTTAGCATACACAACTAATTTATATTAACTCACACAGAAGAAGGTTTTTATTTTCGTTCTTCAAGTTATTTATTCTCTCGGGCGAAAGCCTTGTTTCACTTTCCTTCTATACTATTGCACATTCCATTACACTTATTGCTGAATAAGATATGACATAAGAGTTTTATTTGTGTATTGTCATATTAAAATAAAACTCCTATGTCATATTTTACTTGACAATAAATTTCAAGGGATCGATAATAGTGTAACAATAATAGAGAGAAGAGAGTTTTGTCCGAGTGTATAATTATATACGCCATAAATACCACCAGTGATAGTTCGTATGACTCAAAAAAATAGTACTGTTATAAACTCGACCAAAACTTTAGGGTACGCTATCTATTTCGTTTCAACGACACCTTTCTAATCAAATTTTGTTTTGAATAAAAACATTATTCACTTCCTTTCCATTATATGAGTTAGGGATGAATGATATAAACTCGTTTGATACAGATGTTGTATTAAAAAAAGGATTGAAATTAGGATTTGTTGCTGAGATCACCCTCAAGCTCGAAGTTTTTAATGACACAATAGAAGATCCCGGATCTTCTAATACGTCAAAGGCCTTATATTATTCAGATTGAAATTCACCTAGCTTTTTCTTTATAAAACTTTTAAAAATACTTTATATTCTTTATGACAGCTATAAGATTTGATAAAAATCAAAAATAGGATAACAAAATGTCGGATCGGGTGGCCTGATAGGTACTCCCATAAGATAGGATTTGAAGACCTATGGATATTTCTATAATATAGGATTTGAGGAGCTATAGATAATGCTATAAGATAAGACATGAGTACCTATGGGTACCCATATAGGATGCAGTATGGAGACCTACGGGCGCCCCTATAATATAAAACATGATGAGCTATAGTTACAATGGTCTGAATTACCCCAACGATTTTGGCTTATTGATCCGAATTACTCCAAATTCAATTTCACATGATTTAGGATAGTCTCAAAGTTTTGTTCAGTGTCTTAGAATGGTTTATTTATTTGCGGAAATATTTTCAGATCCCACAGATAATCTTCAGCTATTTTAGCTGAATGATTCGATTTACACCATTTAGGGTAATTCCGATCATGACCACAGAGCTTCCGGCATTTTCGCTTATACTTTTTTCTAAATAATAGGTCCTTTTTAAGAGATTCTTTCATCAACAGATAGAGACCATTTTGTTCTATTCGTGATTTAAAAATCAACTCTCTATTATGTGAAATGATCTATTCTCTAAGGTGTGAAGGCGTTAGTGACGGATGAAATATGGGTGAGGATACGAATTCAACACTCTCCCATTCAAATTCACGCGCTCATCCACACCTTCAACTCTGGTAAGGTGACCTCTTTTGATGAATCATTGATGCCATTTCTTCTACTGTTGTTCATAATCAAGCAAGTAAGGAACGGAGAAAGAAGTAGTGTGCATGTTTGCTGTCTTATAAGGAGGAGAAATGCATGTGATGTCTGAATGCGCGTAAGAGAGAATAGAAGTAATCATTCTTCATTTTTCTATCGCACCATAAAATGTAAGTGAAAAATTTTCGTAGCTTTTTGTGCAACTACTTCTCATGAAATCAGTATATATAGATTATGGATGACTGCAGTGCAACTTCACCAAATTCTCTCGAATTTTTGCCGGTCGAAATTTTGTTACAAGTATTTCGTTTTTTTACACTGCAAGAGGTTATTTCCGCATTCTTGAGTGTTAATTCCTACATCGATTCGATTATTCGATCTTCAATGCATTTAAGTCATGCAGTGAAGGATGATGACTTCGATGCTATCGATCTTTTAAAACTTTTCCCAATGTGTATCGGTCGGCTGATCACTTTATGTACACAATCTGTTAATATCTCACCGTTAATGAATTTGCGTTCACTCACAATCAGATATGCCAATCCTGTACAATTCGCAAGTATTCGCCCACAATATTTTCCCCTGCTTCAACGGCTGCATATTCATGTCGGTAGGTCATCAAAGTCATCAAGAAAATATTCACAGATGTTTTGAAGGACAGATATATACGTGTAAGCAAACTTATTGTGAATGATAATTCGAATAGAAAGCTTGTTTTGAGATCGCTAAGTATTCTATTCTCTTTGAATAAGACTAACACAATTTTGAATCAAGATCTAATTCCTAATGTTTTCGATATGTAGTGCAACGTGTGTCTCCCGATTATAATATGGAAACAGTGAATCATTTAGTTCATTTGATATTATCAAATGGTTTTCCACGACTTCGAACGTTTATTGGTGTTCGAATAGGAACTTTCACAGCAAGCAAGTTATGGACAGGTTCATCTTCTCTTCGTTGTCTACATTTGGATATGAAAACGATGCAAGATTGTGAATACATTCGTTCTATCTGTCCTAATCTGTCCCGATTTACTAGTTGGGGAGCCCTGCAGACCAATCAACCCACAGGTAACATTTCTTAAGGTGAAGAGTAGGATAACGGCGAGAGTGAACTAATCAAGTAATTAACCATGACATTTTTTGAGGTTTAGTCATTCAATTTATATATGTATTGGTCAAGTAAATAAACAGACTAGACTTATGACGAGTAGTTATTTTTATACTTGGTTGATCTTTATGTATACTGTTGTTTTAGGAGACTATACCGGTTATCACTTATATAATCGTTTACTTCGTGAACTCTCACACATCGAGCGATTGGAATTAGACGGCAAGTTTATACTTGATTTTTATCCAATAGGGATGTTTTGTAACGGTGAATCATCCCCATGTTTCAAAGACGCAGCAATACCTGTACGTTTTGATGACATGGACGTACGGTGCATCTACGGTCGAATCCTACCGAAGAAATACCCATATTGTCGTGCTTCATTTCTTATTCGCATTAGTCTACCATCAGAGTATCCTTTGAAAAAAGTCCACATAACTTTTGTTGATCGTATCTACCACCCATGTATTCTCGACAATGGAGAAATCCAAGACTCACCGGCTTTCAGCAAAAATTTTAAATGGACACCTAAAACATCCATTGCAGAAGTTATTGGAAGAGTAATTTGTATTATCGATAATGACGTTGACGATGATGATATTATTGATAACAAATGCATAAAACAATATCGAACCGATCGCCAAATATTTTACGACAAAGCATTACGTATGGTGAATTCGTATGGTCGACCGCGCTATTAGTGTTGTGACGATAAACAATACATATTTACACAAAAACTATTTTTGTTTCTCACAATAACTTTTTGTCCATCACTATATTTATCAAATCTAGAGGAACTGAAAGTTCTGTCTTAGTGTGAAGATGTGGTTTTGAGTGAGATTCTTATCTTATAAGTTTATCAAATAAAAACACTTTTTATCTTTTCATTCGTTTTCTCTATACACAAGGCACAACAAGTTTTGTTTGGAGAAACATCCCTCTCAATGAATAAGAATAAATTTGATATTATTTTTTAAGAAGAAAAAGAACAGTATATGATTACAAATGAAGATCTATCACAAGAAGATATTGTTTTTATATCGAAACCTTATGTTCTTGTTCCATATTTAACTTGCAAAGACCAAATCTGTGCAAATTATCTGTTAATATCAATAAAAGAAAGAATTAAATGTCGACAAAAATGTCATTATGTTAATTATTGTTCAAATCAATGTAAAGAAAAATAATGGAATGAATATCATCAGTATGAATGTTCATTTCTTGAAAAAATCTTTCAATTAGCAAATTCAGGTTTTAATGATGAAGTGGTTAATTATACTCGATTAGTTATGGGTATCCTTACTCAAAGATTCAAAGATCTTTTAGAAAATTTGAATCGAAAGTGTATTGATGAAATTTGGTTATCTTTATCACATATTCATAAACTTACAAAGGAAAAGAAAAATGAATTTGAATTGATTGCAAAATTATTAACAGAATATATTTTAACGAAATTTCTTTCGAATAGTGAAGATATTGAAAAAGTTCATATTCATGATTTTGATTAATGATTTCTTGAAATAAATCCATTAAAACCATCAAAAATCAATAAAAAATTTATTACGAAAAGTATTTATTCTTGTTTTTATTGAAGAAATCAATGCATTATTTCATACTAAATTTAAATTAGAAGGAAATACACTTCACGTCCTCGAATGTATGCAACAGGAATTTATCTATCTGCTGCTTTCATTAGTCATTCATGTTCACCAAATTTAGCACATTTTCCTGTTCAACACGATCAAAACAATCTTCATGTTGGTAATTTTGTTTATTTTGCAGCACGTTCAATAAAAACAGGGTGAAGAACTTTGTTATAATTATTTAGAAAAAGATAGAAAACTTTATGAAAATAAACAAGAAATTATTCAAAGTCAAAGAAGAAAACAAAAATTGAAAGAAGAATTTTTCTTCGATTGTTCTTGTATACGATGTATACATGAATCCAATGAAATGTCACTGTCACTACTTTTGAAGTGTCTCAAGTAAAACGAACAAATTCGAGAGTTTTTAGATCGATTATGATTGTGTACTTGTTATTTTTTAACAAAGCGAAAAAAAATTGTTTTTACTTTTCAGCTTCTTCGATAAGAATTTCATTTAATCCTGTATTGTTTTGGAGAAGAATTTGAAAATTCCTATTATATGTTAGTGTTTGACCGTTTAATTATTAAAACTATTGGGTTGGTAAGAAATTCCTTGCGTTTTCTTGCGAAAGTTTCCGAGAACGGTTGAGAATGTTCTAGAAGTTTTCATACTAAGGATATATAAAGGGGATATGAATATCCTTTGAACAATAATAAAACAGCAGACATGGATGTTGATATCGAATTAGAAACGAAAATATCTCGTAGAGAGATCTGAGTGCTTCTGCTTCATGAATTCCATTTAGGTCGCAAAGCAACGAAATCAGCAAGCAACATATGTGGCACCGTGGGCAAGAATGTACTCTTCACCTGTAGAGTGCAGCATTGATTCTATTACTTCAAGAACGGTAACTTCAAACTCGACGATTTACCTCACACCGAAAGACTACTACAAGTGAATATGGAAGTGTTAAAGCAGCTTATCGAAGAAGATCCTCGATTGACTACACGGTGTTTAGCAGAGTGACTTGGGTGCTCACATATTACAGTGGAAGCATATCTGCACGAATTAGAAAAAACGTGAAAATACGGAGTTTATTTACCACTTGAGTTGTCACCGCATCAGCTCCAACATAGGGTTCACATTTGTATGGAATTAATAATATCTCATTGCAATTATGTATGATGGAGTGTCAAAGGAATTATTTATTTGGAACTTTCCCTAAATGGTTGCACCATCACTGCTGATCTCTATTGTCAACAACTGGATCGGCTTGTATAAAAACTCAAGGAAAAAACAGGATCGAATTTACTTCTTGCAAGGAAATACGCGATCCCATGTTGCAAAGTCGACGCGCTAAAAATTATTGAAGCTTGAATGGGTTACCGTTCCACATCCGCCTTATTCTCCAGACTGCACTCCTACAGATTATCGTTCATTTCTTTCTTTGTCCAATCATTTATGTCAGAAAAAATTCGACGACGAGAACAACTTCAAAATGGATCTTTCACGAGGGAACTATCCCAAGTGTTAATCACGGATTGAAACGGGAACTATACCATTCGATAGAGCTCGACGAGCTGATCACGGTGGTTATAATCGTTTTTCCCCATAGGCCTTTTTTATATAATTTCTCTGATCATATTTCTCTAAGGAAATGTAATATATGGCCGTCCAATCGATCATTTCGTATAAACATATCGCCTTTGAACTCTTCGCAGTGTTCAAACTTGATGTTTTACTTCTTTCCTATACGTTAAACATTGGTATTTATGTCATATGAACGTTAAGAACAGTATAGATGATAGTGCTGATTCCTCTTTGTTCATAGGTTATTCTACAGGGTGTCCCAAAAGTTACTCGGCAGTCTTTGATTAGTAATAGCTTTTGATAGAAAAGGGCTAGAGAATTGTGGTTTTTACCATTCGAATGGACGCGTTTAGCTCCATATTTTTACGTATTATTTAGTAACGTGGATTGATCGCATAATAATCAGTCGATAATCTTCAAAATAATCTCCCTTCCTTCAAATGAAATTTTGCTAACTTTTAACAGTAGCTATCGACTGTGCACCTCTAGTGGATTAACAATCGCTAGATATTGTTGTTCGTATATTCTTTCAGCACGTATTGTGTTCTGCGTGCTTTTTCTCTTTCTATTCTGTGGTCGCCTCCTATCTCAATGCATTCCTCTTCATGAATGTGAAACGTTAATTTTTGAATAATAGTTTTCTATATATTCTACAATTAGAACACTATCATTCGTTTTTTGAAGATTATCGACTGATTATTATGCGATCAATCCACGTTACTAAATAATACGTAAAAATATGGAGCTAAACGCGTCCATTCGAATGGTAAAAACCACAATTCTCTAGCCCTTTTCTATCAAAAGCTATTACTAATCAAAGACTGCCGAGTAACTTTTGGGACACCCTGTAGAATAACCTATGAACAAAGAGGAATCAGCACTATCATCTATACTGTTCTTAACGTTCATATAACATAAATACCAATGTTTAACGTATAGGAAAGAAGTAAAACATCAAGTTTGAACACTGCGAAGAGTTCAAAGGCGATATGTTTATACGAAATGATCGATTGGACGGCCATATATTACATTTCCTTAGAGAAATATGATCAGAGAAATTATATAAAAAAGGCCTATGGGGAAAAAACGATTATAACCACCGTGATCAGCTCGTCGAGCTCTATCGAATGGTATAGTTCCCGTTTCAATCCGTGATTAACACTTGGGATAGTTCCCTCGTCAGACTTCTTTGGTCAAAAGTCCTAAGACTTCTATGAACGCGGAATTCTTTCTCTACCGAAGCGTTGACTACTAGTCATAGATAGTGATGGACTATACATTGTTGAAAGCTAGTTGGATTCTTGAAATTAAAAAATAAAAAGAGAATTTTCAAAAAAAACGCAAAAAATGTCTTACCAACCCAATATTGAGGGAGTGTCATATCTCCGACAACCCTCGATTACGACACCCCTAACTGTTAATAATCACAGTTCGAAGAAACCACAATAGTTAGAGTTTTTATTAAGTTTATATAAACCGCGAGTTGTCGCGGTTTTCATTGAAATTTTTTCTCGGAGGAACTGAATGACGGGCAACGTAGAAGCATCCATCCAAAAGTTGAGCTTTGATCTGAAAAACTTTGAACGAGATATTTGTAGCAACTTTAGAATATATATACGGCTCGAATTGTTTACCAATGATCATGGAGCAGAGCGAAAAAGTGTGCAAGATAGATGCGAAGAAACTCTTGAGGAAAAACTTATATATGTCCCGCTAATCAATCACTGCCCTGTTCGGGTCTTTTTTCAATGTGGGCTGTTTGCGAACAGATTAGAGAACTTGATAGAACATGGAAAATGAGTTTTGATGGTTACTTTGCATGACTACCAAAGTGTTGCAAATATCGGATAACATGTGCCTAACCAGCGTCATTTTTCATGCTACGAAAATGCAAATATTTATAAATTGTTATCATTAATCGTACTAACAATGTATTATAGGAACCAATTACTCTGCCGCACTCTCTATATATTACGAGCAATGAAACTGTTGACTCTTTTCTAACGACCACGAGATGTTACAACAAACCTTTACTTCTCGAAGTTGAAGCAATCTATCAAGCTTGAAGACCTTATTGCCATACATTGAATGAGAATGAGAGTGAGAGTGAGAGTGAGAGTGGAAATGAGAATAGGAGTTTGAGTATTAGTGTGGATATGCTGAATTTGTTTCAGCGCTCAGACATAGGATGATACTTAATCAGGGTCAATATAGAAGGGATCTAGGTTCTGAACGAAGCTGATATTGTTGCATCATTCTAGACAGTGAAATTGTTTTTTTTAAGAACCTCTATACCCATTCATTCACGGAAAGTTTGCATCTTTTTTTATCTGAAATTCAGATGGAATTAGAAAAAATCACAGAATCAAAGACTAGTAAAAACATGTAAATCTAGAAAATTTACAAGTTTAAACGTGTTCACATCTGTATAACACGTTTTCTTAGAGATCTTATCTTCCTGGGCGGTAATCAGCTCAAGCTCTTCTGAGCGAAAGATGCCACAGAGCTAGTAATGATTTAGAGGTGCCATACATACATTCGAAAAAGAATCGCAGAAGTACCAAATCTGATTTTCCCCCATGAATATAGTCTTCTTCTGTTAGTAACTCCATAGACACTTTTTCGACTAAAAGAATATTTCAGACAAGAGATTCTTTCAAACGTTTGCGTAAAAAAACACTATAAACCATTATATGTCTGAAAGCGAACAATATACGTTTCTATGAAAATAAAAATTATTTTCATAGAAACACCAATAAAATCACTCTCGCTCCCAACACAATCTATTTGCTTGTAATGGATTTTTTCTTTTTATATCAGAGAGATTCAACAAAAAGCAAAACTTGTTTACCAATGCTTCGGCATTGAATTGATTGTTCTTTATGTAAAAATCAAACGAAAGTTAAAGCGTCAAATAATAGAAAAAAAAGTAATGTTTCTGAATTTTTTTCTTTTTTGTTTGTTGTTAAGTAATACCGAAAAAAATGTTGACATCGAATCTATAAATAAGACAAGACAGTTTCTTCACAACAGCACTTTACTATTCATTACATTGCATATTCGGTTAAAACCACAAGTAAATCACCCAATATGAGTCTATCAGGAAGAAGACGAATGGCAGAAAGTTATTTGGTCGTATGGGCTGACAAAAATATTGATCCGAAAAATGCTGATTGTCAAAATACACTGAAAGCATTGAATAGTATTGTGAATGAAGTGAATTGTTGCACCACAGCTCAAGAATGTATACAGTATCTTCAGCAAAATCAGGAGACAGCCTTTGTTATATCGTCGGGAATAGTTGGACAACATTTAGTGCCAGATATTCACGATATGGGCAAAGTAAATGTCATTTATATCTTTTGTGGCGATGAAACACGGCATGAAGCTTGGGCTAAAAATTGGGCAAAAATTAAAGGTATACATACACGCATTGAGCCAATTTGTGAAAAACTACAACTAGCGTTCAAACAGTACAATCAAAATAACACGCCCATCAGCATTATTAGCGAACATGAAACAGGTTCTGGCCAAAACATAAATCAGCTAGAACCCAGCTTCATGTACTCACAAATATTCAAAGAAATACTTCTTGATATAGAACATGGTCAACAAGAAATCCAAGATTTGGCCAAATTTTGCCGAGAAATATACCACGATAACGACGTAGAACTTCAAATTATCAATGAATTTGCTAGTACTTATAAAGCATCAAACGCAATTTGGTGGTATACACGCGAATGCTTTAATTACAAAATGCTTAATAAAGCATTAAGAACCCTTGATGGTGACATTATCATTCGCATGGGCTTCTTCCTATGTGATCTACACCGCCAAATTGAAGGACTACATAAAAAACAGGTCAATCAATACTATGGAAAATCATTTATAGTTTATCGAGGTCAAGGACTATCACCAGATCACTTTAACAAACTCTCAAAAAACAAGGGTGGGCTTATATCTTTCAATAATTTTTTATCCACGAGTACGATGCGGGATGTCTCCTTCGATTTCGCCGGTCGAGCCTCAACAGATCAAGGTATGGTCGGTATCTTTTTTCAAATGACAATTGATCCTAACATCTCATTGAGTTCCTTTGCTTCCATCCAGCAAATGAGTTATTTCCACACAGAAGCGGAGATTCTCTTCTCCATGCATACAGTTTTTAGAATCTGCGAAATTCGAAAAATCGATAGTAAGCATCCACTCTATCAAGTTGAATTGAAACTTACGCCAGATGATGATCAACAACTCCGTCGATTAACTAATCGTATACGAGAAGAAACTGGGGATGGGGTTGAGTGGGCACGATTGGGTTACTTGCTGGCTAAAACAGGTCACTTGGACAAGGCCGAAGAATTGTATACTGCATTGCTAGAACAGGCATCCAAAGATGATGATAAAGCGAATTTCTATAATCAACTTGGATATCTGAAAGATGATCAAGGACGATATGAAGAAGCAGTTTCCTTTTATGAAAAGTCTTTGGAAATCAAACAGAAAATTCTTCCCGCAAATCATCCTTCATTGGCTACGTGCTACAACAATATCGGTGGAGTATATCAAAATATGGGTGACTACTCAAAAGCACTTGCATATTACCAGAAAGATCTTGAAATAACGAAACAAACTCTTCCTAAAAATCATCCTTCATTGGCTACTTGTTACAATAACATTGGTGGAATATTTAAAAAAATGGGTGACTACTCAAAAGCACTTGAATATTATCAGAAAGATCTTGAAATAACAAAGCAAAGTCTCCCTGCAAATCATCCTGATTTGGCTATTGTATACAACAACATTGGGGTAATATATAAAAACATGGAGGACTACCCAAAAGCACTTGAATGTTATAACAAAGCACTAAAAATACGAGAATTATCCCTTCCTGAAAATCATCCTGACTTCGCTTTGTCTTACAACAACACTGGCCTAGTATATAGTAACATGAATAACAACTCGAAAGCACTTGAACATTACAACAAAGCACTTGATATTTGCAAAAAAACTCTTCCTGAAAATCATCCTTCATTGGCTACTTCCTACAACAACATCGGGGCAGTTTATGACAAGATGAATGACAATTCTAAAGCACTTGAATCTCACACAAAAGCACTAAAAATATGTGAAATATCTCTTCCTGAGAATCATCCCGACTTGGCTATGTCTTACAATAATATTGGACAACTGTATAGTAAAATGGGTGACTATTCCAAAGCACTTAAATTCTTAGAAAAAGCACTTGATATCTTTCAAAAATCTCTTCCATCGACGCATCCGAACATTAAATTGGTTAAAGATAGTGTCTATGAAGTAAAAAAGAAACTGTTACATTTTTTCGTTTAATTTCTTCAATAAATTCATTTACATTGCTACTGACTTTTTTCTCGCATCTCTTTTAGATATGCACCTGCATGATCAGGTGGAATTTTCTTAGTTTGCCATGGATAACACAAAGCGAGCCACATCAGACTCATAGAGTAATGAACGAAGGTATAACATACGTAGAGACGACTAGAACCTGCACACATACAGAACCTTCCAAAATACTATACTGCTTCATCATAATTCAAATGAACTCATTTTCATTTAGATTTGAAAGGAAAAAAGAATGAAAATAAAATGACGTATTGTTTTGTGATCGAATTACATATGAATACTGTTGGTTTTTAATGAACATGAACAGAAAAGCATGGTCCATATTGATTACAAGTTTGCGAGAGAGATATTTTGTTTCATATATCTTAGATGAGTACTATCAAATAGTATCTATGATGGTTTGTGGAATATACTGGATTGTAATTTACTATTAATATTTTCTACGTGGAGATGAAAAATCATTTATTAAATTGCTAATTTGAATCTTAGTTGAATGCATGGATAAATAGTATTCCCTTCCTTTTATCTTTTGTTATAACTGCTCGTATGTCCAGCTGACGGCAAGTAAAATATCATTAATGTTTCGACTGTCGATGTTAGTGGTAAACCCATTGTTCCATCTGTTACTTGATGATATTATTAGTCATTGTATGATTTGATATTCAGAGTAATATGATATAAGTAGAGCCCATCGAATAATTTAATACATTCGACACAAAGAGACCCATCGATGGATCTCAGTCAAAAAATAGTTAGATATCTCCACTTTATTTTATTGCTATGGAATAATTTCTTTTGTGAATTATAGAGGATTTTTTCAACGTTTTTATATATAATAGAAAAATCGACAAATGCTGCGTGAAGATACTCTAAGTAGTTTTAACACGAACTAAAAGACGAATCACGCAATGTGAAAATAATAATGTGGTATCTAATAATTTCCACTAATAAGAGGTTTAGTTTTATCTAAAATCGATGAAAATTTACATGTTCTTGAGATATCTTTCCGAGAATTGTACAATGCCACATTTAATTAATCAAAGTAGTTAGCATATCTCAACGTAGGGTTTATCAATTTTCTTCTTATAAATAATACACCGATCGATGTGATCGTGTCGCATGTATTAAATGATGTCGAAAAAAGACCAAAAATAAGTTTTGTTTAAAAATTGCACTATCGGCACTTTATCACTATCCAATTTGCAAAATTTCTAGACAGACTTGATTGCTAAATTGACTGCTGACATGAGAAGACGTATAGAATGTCTGTTTGAAATATATGATGTTTATATACTATCAAAAGAAAAGGTGCTTAGACTAAACAATAGGCTATATATACTTATCTTATCCTTTTTTTATGGCACATTTGTTATCGAATTATATCTTGGTAATATACTTTGATTGGATAGGGCTCTCTTAAAATATAATTAAACTAAAAGTATTGAAACTTTGGTCAAAATATTTTGAATATATTTTCTTTTTTTTGAAATGTCCTATCTTATAAAGTACCGTTATGGTTTCTCAGAAATTCTGTATCAGAACTGTTTCACATGTAACAAAGTAATTGGTATTGTCCGATGTTGTGGTTGTTCTCATGTTTTCCGTTCGGATGACAACGTTCGCCATCGAGAATCATTAAAATTTAGTCTTCAAAACTTCATGTATGGAAAAGGCATTCTGATATTTTTTATGGTGTAACATCAAAAATTGCTCGAAAAAATTGATAATTGAGAAAGAAAATCGATTGTTTTAACCAAAGAAGCAGTTATTGAAGCACAAAATAAGGTGTAGCAATTATTCAAGCATTTTGAAAACTTGTGGAGAGAACCTTCTGGATATTCTGAAGATCTTACATCACGTTTCAGACAAACTTGGAAAAACGATGATCTTCACGAGACATATTTAGAGCATTAAAAAGATACGTTTCAATATTTACACAAACAAGTGATCGCTTTGAAAAATGTTCGGATAGAGTATTTGGAGCTGTTAATAAAAAAACCTGTTATTACTAGAGATTTTGTCAAGCTCTAGCTTTCGAAGCAGCCTGGTGATGAGAATATTGTATCTATTGCTAATCCGGATATTCATCTCATAAAGTCGATAGATAAAAAGTTTTCTTGGCGTAACCATGGTGAACTTCATTCAGACAAATATCCGCTCCATCTTAAAAGTAAATACTTGCTTTTTTGAATTGCATCAACAAGTACGAATGCAGATAGTAAAACATCGGATATTGCTACTACCGATAAATAGATTGGTGATGGTAGTGCTCGCAAACAGAGTTATGAAGAATATCATAATAATATGCACTTAGGTAATATCTTCATTTTAGATGTTGATTGTGATGAACATGTAGTTCGTCTAATGAATAAACGTATACAACAGTCACATGAGTTAAAAGTCAATGTGAAAAAATGTCCTTCATCATGACACTTAAATCTTCGTTTTTAGAGATAATTGTATCAATCTTATGAAACTTTATCTGTTTTTCTATAAATATCAATAATTGATTTAATATTTCTATGCCAGTGTAAAAAGCTTTGTATTCTTTAACTGTCAGTTTCACATTCTCTTACTATTTAGTGAAATGCACGAGTTAAAAAATGTATGCATTTACAAGAAATTTTTAAAATAACATCTGTTTACATGCAAAATATTGTTTCACCCGTTGTAAATCATGATAGTTGAACAGCTATAGAACACATGTTTGATACGAGCTGAAATATACCCTCTCTATATAGATATAAATAAAAAGTGAAAAGTTTGAAGCTTTTCCATTCTTCAATCGAAATAGCTCATATATTCAAAATGTTTCTATCGAAATGGATAAGACAAGAAGTCTTGAGGAAAAAAGGACAAGGGAATGATCTACCCTAGTTTTAATTTGTAAGCGAAATTAGATTCTCATATAGTTATGACACAAACGGGAAAAAAATTGTGACCACATTACATAAACTGCTCCGGGGTCTATTAGACTTCATACTCGATCGAGAAAGACTAAGACTCAATGCTCGGTAGTGCTCCTATCCTGGTCTTCATTGTGTAGTTACTTTCTATAGCACTTTTCGGTTTCAACCTCACTCTTGCCTTCCAAATTATAAATTCATGAGTCGTCAATTCCATACTCTCACCCTCAAAATTGAAATAATTCATTTGATTACACCTTAGGGTAATTTGACATTTGACTGCCATTATCGAACGTAATGGTATTATGACATCTATGCCTGATCCTGTCCTACCATGCCAGGACAGAGTAGCGTAGGCTTTCTACAACTTGTAGAGCACTACTTATTAGTTAATTATATGTATACAGTATTAAATAAAAATTCTTAATATGAGTACTATTTACATTCAAAAATTGTTAATCACTGATAAAGAAAAATAAAACATGTGTAAATTAATTACAAGAAAATATCTATAGAAAAGTGTAATTAGGAAAAATAATGAAGTTTTTATAATTTTGTTTAATTATTTTTAGCTATATGATAGACAAGACCATATGGTTCTGAATCAGACTGTGCAATAACGTAAAGTACACGTTGGTGGTGCAATAAGCCCATATACATAGTAACCATTACAATTGGTTACTGAAATCGAATTACTCCAGTAACACGTGCTTGATGACCAGTAATAACATACATTACCCGTTGTTGTCATTCCAACGGCGGGCATTGTTCCTGCATACCACCCAGGCGCATGTGTGCCACAATAATATTGATTAGCATAACTGGTAGTTATTTGAGTTCCTGCAGCACCTGAAAATCTTACCCATATTGGAGTTGTAGTAAAAAGAGTATTATCACAAACATATGATGATGACGTGTATGCTCTATTTCGAGTTCCATCTGTAATAAGTGTATAACTAGAGCATTGTGATGGAAGTGAAAGTGCAGTAGCTAGAATTATAAAATTTTAGATAATATTATTTTCAATCATAGAAGAAGTTTAGTAGAGAATACCATCTTCAACAATACTCAATTATGATCTCCGTTCAACACTTGCGGTATATATATGTTAAATATGGCATTGTATTATATTAGGAAGATAAATGATGAATTTTACAATCCCCTCAGATGCATTTATTCTTCAATCAGTACTTTTTAGCTTGATCTCTTACTCGTTGTAGTAGTTTTTGATGTTGTGCTTGTAGATGAAGTGGTCGATGAAGTCGTTTTGGTTGTTGTTGTAGTTGAGCTGGTTGATGATGAAGATGTAACCGTAGTGCTTGTTGAAGTAATACTAGTTGTACTGCTCGATGACGTGCTTGAAGTTGTCGTTGATCTGGTAGTCGTAGTATACGATGAAGTACTTGTGGATGTAGTGCTAGTTGATGAACTGCTTGATGAAGTGGTGACTGAAGTTGTAGTTGTAGTGGTTGATGAAGTACTTGTGGATGTAGTGGTACTTGTTGTACTGCTCGATGACGTGCTTGAAGTTGTAGTTGATGTAGTAGTTGTTGTACTCGATGAAGTGCTTGTGGATGTACTAGTAGTTGATGAACTACTTGATGAAGTGCTTGAAGTGGTAGTTGATGTGGTGGTGACTGAAGTTGTAGTTGTGGTGGTTGATGAAGTACTAGTGG